>JAZHYW010068280.1:0-150500 GCA_037355805.1 Ixodes ricinus
TTTGGAAGGCACTAGTCAAAAAAAAAAACATTAGATAGCCACTGTAACCAAGAACACACTTTCTTGTTTTTTTTTTTAAGATGTCAGAGTAGTTTGTACGTTAAGCCACTATAAAACACGCCGCATCGTTTCCAAAATATGAAAGGACAGCAATTTCGGAAACACTGGAGAGCACGCTTCCTTACCACTGAGCCGAAACTCGAAGCAGATCCGGATGCAGGACTGCATCGTCTCGCAGACCGATTCATTTGAGAGCAGTGCCCCTACAGGCGACAGAAGGAGTGAGCGCAGCACAAGCAGGATCTTCATGAGCACCACTCGCCCGAAGCCGGGTCGGTGCCCGTGAAGCTGGCGTGGGTCACAGCATCCGCCACGCTCTCAGCCGCCGCACGTAGCAGACTCCAGCCTATGGTCTGATGAATCAGGAAAGTGAATGCACAGAACAATCTTCCACTTTGGTATCTCCACTATCAAAAGGACAGGGTATTTATTCTCGCCAGGTTTTTGTTTGTACATGACACACGAGTCCAACTACCCAAAACACAAATTGCAGCTCAAAATTCTTTTTTTTTTTTTCCGCTTGAAAATTTTTTGATTGAGAACTGACTGGTATTAGTTGTGCTCACTCTCTTCTGCAACTCCCTTTTGCAACTTTTCACAGAGAATCGGAAGTACTCTGTGCATTCTCAACATGGCGCTTTTCGCTGGAGTCGCAGGCTGCACGGCTGAATGAAGCGAACTTAGCGATGGCAGTGGACGACGGGCGTGGGACCTATACTTCAGAACTGTCATTGCGCAGTACCGGCGAATCTGTCTACCTTCAAAGGGAGATATCTTTACCGATCAAAACAATTAGCATCTATTCTGTACTACGCGCCCGACCCCAAGCTGATTCGCAGGAAGACGCCGCCGAGTCGTCGCCCCTTCTCCTGGCTGAAGACATCGCTCGCCTCATGAACACGAGTTGGTAAAAGCTTGGAAAACACGCATAAACGTCAAGCACGAAGTGCTTGACTTTTACGTTTTTTGTGGACGTGCACATCACTGTTTTGCTTGCACAGCCAAAAAAGTGAAAGAAAAAATAATAAAATAAGCAGTTAGGTGTAGCCACGTGACTCCGGCAACTCTCTCCTCCTCTACATTTCTTCTTCCTCCCAAGACAGTTTCGGTTTCGAGCAGTTCGTTTATTTCTGTATTTTTTTTTAAATATATGCATGACGGTGTAGCAAAATATTGAGTGGGCAGTGCGTCCTGACACAATATTAGAATACGCCAGGCAAAAATAAAAAATATTTTGGGGGAGTTGTATCCCTTTAATTATTGTACTAGATCCCCGCCCCCCCCGCATGTAATGCAATTCGTTAAGTGCCTTTGAGGATTAACAACCTGAGACTGAGACTGCTGGAACCCCGTAGAAAAGTTTCATAATATTTTCATATATCACACCTCCCTAGTTGACTGCATGCTGCAGGAGCAAGTTAAGACAATGAATTAAAAACACCCATAAAAATTGCATTCATGAGTATGAATATGACAGCAAGCACTAATTAAAGAGTGCACTTATGAAAACATTTGTTTTGTGCAATGTGAATTACCTACACACCTAGACATGAGAGAAGCAAAAAGGCAGAATAGTTGGCTTTGTTACTTATGTAGACATTTCTGGAACTATGTTTCTCTAATTATTTTTATGCCACTATAGCTTTGATCATTGTGGCCTAAAAGACTGTAGAATAACTGCATTACTTTAAATGTAATACAGCTCCGCATAATTAGACTGAACCAAATAAACAACTGGCAACTATACCAACAACAGAGGATCGCCTGGTGATATCCCACTGCCTGGAGTAGTTGGGAGAAAATTGGCTTAGAAGGGTGGGAGAAATCATATGCTTGTCTTTTTAGACTTAGAGCTAGGTGGCGCAAGGTACCGCCCATTCAAAGTAGCCATTAACAGTCCATCCATCCATGAAGTCATGCTGTGGGCACCAGTGCCACGAGGTTACAGCTAGCTGCACCTCTCTTCTAGGAAGCCATTAATATATCAGCAAAGAGCTACATGTTCAGACGAACAGTGATGACACACAAGCTGAGCTATTCAATCCTCCGTCAATCAACCATGAGAACAAGCCAACCGAGACGATTTGTATGATAAACATGCACAAAGTAGCAAACATATAAGTGATCAAGCATGGTACTAATGTAGTTTTGTTCAAAAAACAAAAAAATAATCTTGAGGTACATTTTTAAGTGTTTGTTGCACTAGGTTGACTTAATGGCATTCATACATTTATTGTTTTCTTAGCCAGACACTACCCTTCTACCGAGTAACGTAAAAAATACAAGGGGACTATTTTTCAATCCAGTACTTCAGTAGGATAACACATTCTTAATTGAGCTAGCAAGCCATTAGCTGGCATGCATCGCAATGACTGGCCTTTCAATAATCTGTCATCAAAATGCGATCACCTGAGAAACTTTCGCGGGAATGAGCATACCAGAACCAACAAGTGTTGCCATTCATCTCTAGAAATTTGTGGGAGTTCAAAATAATTGACAGCTTACCTATGAGTCCATAGGAGAGGAACTTGTTCACAGATGCCAGTGCTTGACCTGTGACGATGCCTAGAAGTTTGCTCAAAGCGTATCGCATTTGACAAAACGGCCCAAAATACACGCTCGGTTCGATGTCGGAGAGATCACTGGCACGGCTGAGGACCTCCTTTAGTTCTGCGAAGTTGTTGTTCAGCATCTCCTGTTCTTCCTCCTGAAATGATTGTCTCTGACTGAGTAAGAACAGTTTTTGCCTTTGCGAATAAACAAGATACAACAAACTGCCTGTCCACATAAACGCTTCACCTAGCGGTACAACAACTTGTGTCTTCTGCAGAATGTGAGACCCTCTAGGTCACTGACTGGAGCCTCCACCAGCATACCCATCATGGGCAGACACAAAGTGACACGGCTCTGCAGGGCAGGAGCCAGTCTCTAGAACGCTTACCTGCATTATAGCTACCGTTGCATCATTGTCACCATTTGACGCGCTCTACCTACGAGCCTCGCATCACCTACCTGTCTAAATGGACACTCGCGTACGGACGGCAACGCCTTCTAATGGGCATTTAGTACCTGGGTGTAGAAATCAACATTAAACCTTTCTGTGACAGGACGTGAGTGCAAACCCGATTGCTAATGGTTCTCCAGCTACCTACCGACCCTTCAAGCATTGGCGAAGTGGACGCACATTGGGACTAGGTTGTAGGATGCGTACCTGTTGGCTGTGCATTCCCCGAGTGCTTCTTCTTAGAGCGGCTGTGATGATCGCCACTTCCCCGGCGACTATGTAAATGTAGTTCTCCGGGACCGTCATTCTGATGGTTGACCTGTTGACAAGGAAACAAGGAGTCACGAGCTCCGCCGATGTCTTGAGTACGCCTTTTCCTTTTTAGCTAACAGAAACTGCGTTTTCACGCTACTGCCAAGTGGCACTTTTTTCGGGGGGTAGCGAGTGCGAGGCGCGGCGAGCAGTCGACGCTGCGATACTCAGAACACGCACAGCCTCTCCGAACGCTTTCTCGAAACAGCTGACTTACCTCGAACTAGATATCAACACAAGCTTGTTCCTTTATTCATTTAGAATGTTTTCAGCGGCGTTTTATTGCCGAATAGGAAGCGAATGACGGTCCGCAGCATCTACCGTCACCAGCGTTTACTTTCGCGAAGGGCCTTCGGTGGTGACGCAACACAACTGCCACGTACAATCGGCGGCGGACAGCTGTTAAATAGTCAAAAAGTGCGTCTTCGACGTTACTTACCATATGCGATAGTAATTTGCGACGAAAATATGTAGATTTTTTGCCGTATCCGATACGAAACACTGCCAGGTTGGTCCACTGCGAAACTCACAGTGCAGAAAATGAAAATAGTACAGCTAGTGAGCGCATACTGCCATCGTAAGAAATTTCGAAATGACACGACACTTTAGTGTACTTTTCTGTTGTTTATTGTAATAAATAAAAACAGTTACTTAGTGAATCAAGCTCTAATATTTCGTGTCTAAATATTAGGAAGAGACCATGCATAACTTTTTGTGTTGTTTTACGTGTAGAATAAGTTCATACGAACGTCACTAATGTCGCTTCAAACAGGTGCTTGGCACGCTGGGCACCATTAGAGCGACTATGTTGGCTCGTACTGAGCCGAGTTAGCGCAATCCTGGTGAAATCCGCTATGTTTCTGCCATGGACAACATGCCATAGACAGCTCGGCGCGAGATCAGCGGCACTCAGTGGTTCCAGGAGGCTGTGCCCGCCTTAATGGTGAGAATACATGGAGATCGACGTAACACGGCTAACTAAAAAATAAACGGCTGAGTTATACAAGTTTCAAAACTAGTCTGTCGTGAAGTTGGTAAAGAACTAAACACTGTTATCAAAGTTTTAATAATATCGCGATGCATGGGTACATAGATGAAGTAATTTCAATGGCAATGGCTGCCTTGAAGCAGACGATGTTTTGTAACGCTGTCGAGATAGGCATGTTATGGTTGACTTCGGGGTCGGCTGGGTCCGAGCGGTGTACATCGTGAACGCTTGCCGCGCGTCTGCCGCAGTGATGCCGTTCTGAACTTTAAAAACAAGTGAGGTCCTCACTTGGCACACAACTCATTGAAAATGAGTTCTGAAATGTTCCTTTATTATGTCAAAGGCTATTGGTCCCGTACATCTCCGCAACATTGAAGAAACAACGATTTTCTCCCGTTCCCATGCATTTCTGACCGGAGATGGAACCTCCGGCAGCCCGTCGCCGAAGACGGCTCGGAATGCGCCTACTCTGCTCCGAAGGAGCTATAGTAGTCTCTAGGCACCATGAAGGCCATAAGCGACTTTATGTTGGTGTTGGCCAGTTTTAGAAATACGATGTGTTTGACGCACTATATAATTCGGTTCTTTTAGTCATTTTTAGATCACAAATTATGCAAATCAGAACGTGGCACGGTGAATGGAACAAAAAAAAATCTGAATCATATGAGTATAAACTACTGTACTTACTAAAATAATTAAACCGCTAAATACGCTAAATAAATTACATGAATGGATAAATAGATGAAGTAAATAAATAGTATCGCTACCTTGTTAGTACTATGTGGTAGCTTGCGCTACCTACCGAGCATTATTTTCAAGTGGCGCGAAGTTCAAACAGTTCAAATACAACGCTTCGCTCGCTTTCCTGGGCGACGAACGTGCTCGTGCTGGGCTGTGAAATCGCACACTGGCCTATGGATTTGTAACCATTACGTCACGCGGATTTAAAGTTTGAGTTCTGCAAGCTTACATTCTTTTTGCGGCGAAGTGAAAAAGCCCTCGTCGACATAGTAATCCTGGAGCTAGGGGACAAAAAGGGACGGACGAGACACGAAAACTCCGAACACAGCTCAGTCAGTCAGTCAGTCAGTACAACTTTATTGGTGCCCGAAAAAGGAATTAGGAAGTAGTGAGGAGCCCACTGAGGTCCCCTCCAGCCCAGACGCAGTGGCGGATCCAAGGGGGGGCGAGCGGGGCACGGCCGCCCTCCCAAACCAAGTCGACCGCCCTCCGCTTCTCGGAGCGGCAATGTTGACATGATTGGACCCCCGGTGCACGAGAATGAATGGCAAATAGTGTCACTTAAAAATGATTCCGCTCCCTAAAGACGGAGTTACTGGAACTGACCCTAGACACCAGACGACGGCCAGGATCCCCGGTACTCCCGGCGGCGTCTGCCGCGGTCCGAGTCAGCAGAGTGGTCTCCCAGCTCTCTTCATCTGTGAGCTGCGTCAGTAATTTATTCGCGCAAGCGCCCCTGTCTATGTTACTAGCTCCGCACACCATGTGTTTCAAGTTCGCCCTCTGCCCACATAGTTTGCACGCGCCCGTGTATCTGTCCGGGTACCACCGATTTGGTAAAGCCGGACACGGATAAGCTGTTCGTTTGCAGACGTCTCCACACCGTGGACTGTCTCTTGTTCAGCGAGTGGTGCGCGGGAGGAAACCTCCCCCTCCCGTCCGTGTAGTGATCGAGAATATATCTCTAAATGTCACCAGCCTGTCTCTCCCGGACGACGCGACGGGAGCCCCAGACGTTGTGCCGGCCCGGACGGTGAGTGCCTCGGGCCGCGTCGTGAGCCTCCTCGTTGCCAGGAAGCGGCGCGTGTGCTGGCCCACGTAGCACGAGAACGTTCTGAAAACATTCCGGGAATGTTCAAAAGAACATAGGCAACATTCTTGGAATGTTGCAGATTTACGTAAGAACATTCTATCAACGTTGTCAGAATGTGGCGCAGGCACTTATCGCTACATTCGGGGAATGTTTTCAAAGGGATATTCTCAGAACGTTCTGAGAACCACATTGAACATTACCAGGACATTCAATCAACATTGAAACATCCTAACAAGGTTCTAAGAACGTTCTCAGAACAACCAAAGAGTTTCTGCAACATTCTTGGAATGTTGCAAATTTACGTAAGAACATTCTATCAACGTTGTCAGAATGTCGCGCAGGCACTTATCGCTACATTCGAGGAATGTTTTCTAGGGGATATTCTTAGAACATTCTGAGAATGACAAAACATTCAATCAACATTCTAACAAGGTTCTAGAAACGTTCTCGGTACATCCAAAGAACGTTTGCAACATTCTCTGAGGAATATTGACAAAGATTCCACAATTATGGCTTGCTTAGGCTACAGCCCCAATAAGCCGTACTACATAGATGTAATAAAGCTCCTCACAGGGCAGTCGATATTTTTTAATCGAAATATATTTTCTGCAGGCTTAGCACAAGCTAGCCACTTTCCCAGCGCACCAGCCTGAGCATGTAACATATCGACAGTTTACTCCTACTTATCAAAACGTACTGCATAGATAACCGACTACTCACTCAGAGCATAAGAACAGATACCTACGGCATCCCACACTCAAGCAGGACATACCTTTTTCAAAGTAGTGAACCCGTGATGCTAAAAATCGGGTCTATTCAAAACTGCCTCTCTACATACGCAGTGAGTGCCAAGTTCATTATCAAGTTTTGAAAACCATTGCTTTTCTCCTACACCTTATATCACATTCCTCGGTAGACTCGTGTAAGATAAAACTGATCCCTTATGCTAAGTTTCCAGAAACTCCGCTTAATTTGCATATTTTTGGCACAAAGTGGCATATAGTGGATGGTGTTTCGAACCACAGGTTGCGTCAAAGCTCCGTAAAGTTGGCTTCACCTGCGAAAATTCTAGGAATGTTCGCAAGCGAACGTTCCAAGAATGTTGCACATACGAATGTTCGAAGGGGAACGTTCCGAGAACATTGTGCATACGAATGTTCGCCAACGAACGTTCCTAGAATGTTGAGCAGCTTACCTTGCAAGGAATGTTCGCATACGAACGTTCCTAGAACGTTCCGAATGGTGTTTTAACGTTCCTTCAACATTCAGAACACCCAGGGAATGTTCGCACGACTTTGGATGCTGCGTGGGGGTGTGCCGCACGAGCCTCACTCTTTCTCTCCCACCGAAGCACGTCGCACCCCTGAGGACTACGCAGAGTCTTCGGTGACACTCTCCCATTTGGCGAAGTTGCGAACCGCGCACTGCGAGTCCGCGCACGATTGTCCTGACGCCGGGCATGCTTAGCGCGAGCGCCACCGCCACCTCTTCCGCCCGCCGGCTCGGGTCGTCGGTCTTCGCGCTGCAGCTCGCCACGAGGTGTCCGTCACCGTTCACCACCACCGCTGCCATCGCTCCTCTTCCCTTGTATTCGGCCGCGTCGACATACGCGACTCCCTCCTCTTTTAGCGTTCTTTCCAAGGCTTTGGCCCTCGCCTCCCTTCTCTTGGCGTCGTGTACAGGATGCATGTGCTTTGGGATGGGGGAAATCTGCAGCATCTCCCTGATGTGTAGGGAACGTCCACTTTCTCGCCTCTCTGTGTCTCATACCGGAGGCCGAGGCTCTTGAGGATATGCCTGCCAGTCGCGCTCCTCGTGAGCCGTTCCAGCTGGGCCGTTCTTTGAGCCTCGATGAGCTCGCCGATGGTATTGTGTACCCCTAGGGCCGCCAGCTTCTCGTTTGACGTCGAGTCTGGCAGAGGGCTCGCTTGTATGCTTTCCGCACTATACATTCCAGCTTGGACTTTTCGGCCACTCCGAGTCTCATGAAGGGAACGACGTACGTCAGCCGACTCATCACGAAAGCTTGTACCAGGCGCATGAGGTTGCTTTCCTTCATCCCATAGTTCCTGTTGGAGATCCTGGCGATGAGCCGGGCGACCTGATAGGCCGTCCCTTTTAGGGCCTGTATCATCTCCCTGTTCTTTCCATCTGCCTGTATGCGCAGGCCTAGCACCCTGATGCTCTCGACCTGGGGGATGCGGTGCCCTTGCGCGAAAAGTTCGATGTTCGATTTCTCCTTCCCGCCGCGTTTGGGTCTCAGCAGCAAAAGCTCGGACTTCTGCGGAGAGCACGCCAGTCCCCTGGGAGGCATACGTACTCTTCTACGACCCGGATTGCCTCCTGCAGTACTTCCCTCTATGTAGCCGTCGCTGCCGCCAGTCACCCACACCGTGATGTCATCGGCGTAGATGCTATGCTGCAGTCCGGCTATCTTCTCAAGTTTCGCGGGCAGGCAGGTCATCGCCACGTTGAAGAGGTACGGGGACACACAGCTCAAGATTTATTTTTCAGAACACCTCGAGCTCCTTTCGAACAGCTTATGGGTAGCTCAAAACAAATACCAATGCGCGGTTCGTTAAAAAAAAAAAAGAAAACTTGAATAATTGTTTTTGTTTCGAATTTTGACGGCTTTGGTACCAAAACCTCCCGTTCCACAAACTTACGTGCCTCACGTGAGGTTCTCGGGTGTGCGCGCGGACGACTTCGCATCTGTGGCACTATGGCATCATAATTTTTTTTTATTATTATCCGAAACGATTGAAAACGATGCCAGGACATTACCCTCAAAATTCGAAACGTGGGAATTCAGTATTTGTGAATCAAAAAAACAATTTCCAAATGCCGAATTTGAAGTTCCTGCGCGATCCGCGCCAGTGCAGCGAGTCAAACTTGCGGTCTCCTGCGACTCGACTTTCTTTCAGACCTCCGCTCCACGTTATCAAGCAAAGCGCCGTTGCCACCCACCGCGACCCGAAGCGAGGAGGTGAGCAGGCGGAATGACAATCGAACCGGCGTCGAGAACAGCAAATGCTCCGATCAGTTCGATAGTAACCAGTGGGGTGATGTCAAGGAGCATTTACAACGAACTTCGATAAGGCTTGCTGTACAGGCGGAGCTTATATTTCTCTCAGCATCTTGACGTCGCTTCCACCTTGCAACACGGCGCTGCGTCCGCGTTTCTCACGCAGCAGCAGTATTGCTTCGACTTTAGCCTATCATCTCATTCGATTCGAATTTTCTTCGTACTGTATAGACGCCCAGCTACGCGCGATGAAGTGTTTTTATATCTTGCGTGGCGTGCAGTTTTTATGTTTTTTCTAGCTTCCCCTTTCTGAATCGGTTTCTTTGTCAACTTTGTATGCGATTTCAGATTTTAGAATCCAAGTCTTTAGCTGTCTGTCATGACCGACCAGGCCGGAGTGTTGTCCACGTTTTGAACGCTTATCGCCCGTCCCTGAAAATGTCTGACATAGCCAATGTCGTTCGTTATAACGGTACTTCGACGTGTGCTCGTCCAAATTTTCCGAGGGTTTCGAGCATCGGACCCGATCTCAGCAGTTCGTGGCTCGATCTAACGGGTTTCACCTAGGGAACAGCGCCATGGAACCTAAAAATTGCACATGCCAAAGTTGCCCAGTCGGGGTGAAGCGGAGCACGCGATCATTAATTTATTCCCTTCTTGACTGATTTATTTTGGCCGGCCGGATTTGGGCTGCGGCGGACGCGAGCGGCCGAGAAACGCTAGCACACGACAGCCGCAGAGTTGCGGGGAAAGCCCACCCCACTGGAAAGCCCTGGCGTGGCGCTGCGACCCGCTGACCCGCGCCGCCCAAAACTATCCTCCTTTCACTCCTCCGGGGGAACGCGCGCTGCGCCGCGACGCGAGAGAGACTAGAGGAGAGTTGCGCATGCGCGCGCAGTGTGAGTAAGCGAACGCACGCAAGTGCACGCAGCTGGTAGAGAGAGAGAGCGGAGAGAGTAACGCACAGCTGTTGGAGAGGGGGAAGGAGGAGAGTTGGCGCATGCGTCGTGTGAGTGCGGACGACGCGGACGCCAACGCCGCGGGACATAGACTCGAGCAAGAGATGCTCCGCATCTAAAAACGGTTTCTTCCCCGACTCGCCGATCTGCTCGAGCGCCGCGAAGTTTTCCGAGGGGGCATACAAATCCAGGAAGCGACACCACACCGAACTCTGATTTTTGGTATTTCAAAAAGAGGGCAGTAGTGCGTTCGCAATCGCGTTAAAAAACATGTTTTACGATTGCCGTAATTAAACGTTATAGAAATGTCGCCTACAAAGCTTCTAAATTTCCTGATTTTTGACGTAACCGATCAAAAGCAGGGAGGAGGCGAGAAGCGGAGAATCGGAAGACTACTCAATCAATATTTTGCTGCAAAGTCACGTATATATCTAAAAGAAAAAAAAAAAAAACTCAACTGCTTGAAACCGAAACACGAGCACGGAAGCTAATGGCTGCAAATCACGTGGCTACACCCGGCCGCGTTTTTTAATGCGAAAGCATTAACTGTCCCATGAAGCGAGCTTACGTCATCAGTTTGAAGCGCAAAAGCGGTCAAGAACGAAGTGGAAGCTCCTCCCACCCCTTTACACTTTAATGAAACGAACGGTGGAGAGGAGGCGACCTCTTCTCCACCGTTCGCTCGGCTGAAGTGGAAAAGGGTGGGAGGAGCTTCCACTTCGTTCTTGACCTGTCACCGACTATAGTTTCCCCCATCCTTCAATTCCATTGGCTGGCACGCGTCGACGGGGCTCCCATTGGCCGCCCCGCTCGTCAGTTTCCAACCAACCACTGCTGCGCTGTCATCGCGCGACCCAGCAGAGTTTGGTTGCACTATTTCTCCACGGGGGCACGGTGCCGTCGGGGTCGAGATGTGCTCCGATAGCAAACCGAAACTTAAAAACCCGTCGAATTTGTGCGGTTTTTCAGAAAGCGGTAAAATGGTGCGCGTGCCTTCTATCGTTCTGTAATTTGTTAATTTAGTGTTTTTCGATGATGCTGAGCAATTTTCTAATTGAAACCATGCCCTAAACACAATATTAAAAAGTTAATTACTCAAAAATAATTAACAATCTAATTGTCCCGGACTTTAATAATTTTCCTAAATAGGCCCCTGGCCCAGGACCAAAACGACACAAGTCGTTTTTTGTTGCGATGCATAGTTTTCGCAATATTGAATTTGTCCACCTTTTCTGAAACACCCTGTATATATAAATATATCAAGTGTTAATCTTTTTTTTATGATTAAGCTCGAAAACGTGAGCTTTGATTCGACAAAACAAGGTATGCAGGAATGAGTTCTGCCCGCTTTGCTCTCATTCATCGGTTTAACAAACAAATCACCTTTATGGACCATCCATGGCCCACTATCACCATTTATTTCACCAAGATAAAAAATAAAAAAACTTAATTTAATTTTATATTGGTCTCTAGAAAAACCAAGTTCTTACATTTGACTGAGGCAAGTTTGTCCTTCAATATTTTCAAATAAAATGCACCACATAGCTACACATACATGGTGCTGTAGCTTGTGTTAGTTGGTGTCATAGAGCATGGGAAACTGATCTTTGCCACAACTTGCCCTGTACAATGAACAATGATTGCTTTCCAATTAATACAGTAAGGAGTGACATAATGAAATCGATATAATGAGGCAAAATAGGGTATGCTTGTAATACTGGTACAGGCATTGGAGGTATCAATAGATTGAAAAGATTTCATGAAAAAAAAAAATAACGCTTTCTTATGAAAGGAAGCGTTCTTACTCCGTCTCCCTCATAAATAGAAATGGCACTTGACTGCAGCAGACCAGTACTTGAAATCACTTCGGTTTAATTCGTGCTAGTTCAACATACACTTTCATTGCACACAGAAATCTTGTTTATCTTTCAGAGAGCGATGGTCAATACTATATACACATACTAGAGTGAATCAAGATTCCCTTTACAAAAAAAAAAAAAAAAGGTACAAGGTTCACTCAGTTACACCAAAAAGTTATTTCCACAGCACGCATACGTCGTGCAGTGTGTTTCCAATGCTTTCATCAATATGATGCAAGCTGACTGCACATGTGTATGTACAAGAAATCACTTGCCCCAAAGTTCCCTCAACGTAAAGCTCGCAAGACATGCCACAAATGCACGCCAGTGGGAACAGGGAGACTGCTACACAACGTTGTTTGAGAATAAACGCAAAATCAATACATCCCAGACATACATACTAAAAAAATATTTCAAATCATACAGACAAGATTTAAAGTGCATCCAAACACCTTGTATTTCTTCCAATGCAACTGGAAACGGGATATAAATAAAATCAAACATAAAACAAGAAGCCCATTTCAAGGTAACCAACTTTGGTCAAATAGCGAAGCTTCTAGAAAAAAATAGAAAAAAAGATTGCAACTTTTGACGAGAGAAGAACACGTTTGAGCTTTCCAAAACACAGCTCTCGAGCTCCCTTCCACATGTACAATGTTTGACTTCACAAGTGAATAACTGCCTTTCTGACTGACTTAACAAGAAAAGCAGGCTTGGGCTTCTTTCTCTCTCAATAACGAACAAGTTGAAAAAGAACCCCCTCCCCAAAAGAACACACAAGCAAGGAATCCAGAAACGGGCAATGCAGCTCGCCACGGAAGTTCGACCTCTCCTAAAAGCAGGTGGCAACATGAAAAAACTGGATGGCACACGCCTCACTTTCGTGCACCACAGTTCCTGAACTAGGAAACAATGAAGCTTCTCCACCTTTTTTTTTTCTTTTCAGTCTATCTTGACGGTAGAGTAAATCTTCCGGACAAACACACTTGTACCGATGTACCCAAACGTACCTGCAACAAACCAAAAGAAGTTGTGAAAAGGTGCAACAGTGACTCAAGTGTGCTCCGTTTCACTTCACGATGGATGACACCGGACGCTTTGGGTAATTGCTAGCAAATCCAGGGCTGTAAACATCTTGTGTGACTACGCACCCCACACGCCACTACGCCCCTCCCGAAGACCACGTGACATTCACACGGCATTGGGGATGGCTGCAGTCCATCGTAAGGTGAAACGGAGTATAGTGCATTCAAGAGGTTATGAAGTTTAAAGAGCAAAGCCTGATGGATGTGCCTAGGTAACTAGTATCTGATGCTTTTAATGCGAATAGCATTCTTTGGATACTTCACGCACTTTTCGTCTATCTATGTATCTATCTATCTGGCTATCTAACCTCTTACGCCGCGGGTCGATAAATAAATAAAAAAGACCGGCGCCGGCTGGGATTCGAACCGTTGACCCTTTGATCAGCAGGCAGACGCGCTAACCACAGAGCTATGAAGGCAGTCATTCAACGCACTCTAAACGGTTGTTTATATCTTTACCATAGGACGCGCTTTACAGCGCTGTCACAGCTACCGGTGCGCGCGCGTTCCATGCACGAGGGCTCATTCCGCTCTTCGTGAGGCTGAGCACGGCCGCTTGGCTCACCCTCTCCCGCGCTCGGGAGAGGGTGATGTAGCGGCCGTGCTCAGCCTCACGAGAGCGGAATGAGCCCTCGTGCATGGAACGCGCGCGCACCGGTAGCTGTGACAGCGCTGTAAGCGCGTCCTATGGTAAAGATATAAACAACCGTTTAGAGTACCGTTGGTTGAGACTAGCTGAGACGCCAGAAAGTCTGGTCGGTACCATTTTGAGTGTTTGTGCGTATGGCGCGTGCTTTGCTCGCCTTCCTAAGTGACACAAACGCACGTGCTGGGCTGCGGAGATCGTGCGAAGGGCTGTGAAAGTGTCAACAAATTTAGAATCGCCTCAAGAGTGGGCTGGTGTATCTAGAGTGTGCCGGCCACCTGACAAACGCGCATAACTCCGCACCGTTTGATGCTATTCGCATTAACGTAGATAATCATTCCCAAAGGATGGGTTCTGCTGATTTTTCCTGTTCTATCTCATTTCCTTTACCATTTGCTCATCTTAGCTACCATGTTCTTTCCCCAAGCACCTCACTGCTCAGTCTTGTACGGCAGTATATCAGAAGGTAGCAGACGTGACCGTCATATTCTCAACAAAACTAAGTACAGTTGTATTATACTTTCACCTAGTGCTTATGTGTTGGTTGGGCATATCAACTCCTTTAACAAACTCGCGTTTATTTTGACAACTTGATTGCAGTTTGCACTTCACATGAAGTTCCCAGTGAAGTCAAACATCATAGAAAAAGGTAGGTAGCCCTGCGAAAAGGGCAAAAGGAACAGGAGCACTCACCACATAAGGCTCCCAGAGTGAAGCTGAAGAGGGCCATGTAGCCAAAATAAAACACAGTTTGAAACAAGCCGTACATTCTGAAACAGAAGTTGGCATTCGTTAAAAACATCCAGCCACAATCAAGATTCTCTAGATGAGAACAGTTCAACACATGTTCCATTTCAAGTGCCATTAGCTGCCGACCTTTATACTACACTAGTTTGCAATGGTGGTTACACGTTGGTCAGAATAGCGCCCCTTTGTTCCGATTCAGACAACACTACTCCAAGACTGTGTTCTCAGTTCCAAAGGGCAACTGAGAAAGCAGCTAACTGGTATGTAGCACCAGTTTGCTTTAGTTTTGGTTGAAATGAGAAAATATGGCTTCAGTTTTCGCAAAAAAAGTGAAACTTTAAAAGCACCAAAGTAAGATTCCATGGGAAACGAGCAAACTTCATACAGTATGTATACCTGTTGAATTTTCACAAAACATTGGGGGAAAACAAGGACAAAACAGTGGATGGGCACCCACCCAAACCAGTTGAATAATCAAAGGAAAGCTCTAAATTTAAGAAAACTGAGTCAGTGTAAGCACATGCCAGGAAAAGGAATCTGTATCTCCCGGTAGTGTACTCACTTTGTTTTGAAGAAATAATAGTAGAAGGAGTAGAGATAGACGTATCCCGCAGTCGAAGCACCCGAAAGAAAACTTGTCCACTGCCTGGAACAGGACAGGTTTGTGCATTAGTGACCAGATGTGTCGGAAGAAGCCTCGCATTTTTATTTTTTATTCAACGACGCCAGCTGCGCTTAAACCCACTGCAATATATTTGCACCCTTAGCGTAAGAAACATAGCACAGTCATCAGTTTTCCTTAGTTCACACCTTTGCTTGCATTAACGTGCTTAAATATATGGCCTCTAGCGTACCGTATTTACTCGAGTAATAGCCGCACTATTTATGAAGAAAGCCTGAGGGTTCGCTTTTTCCGCGGAGCACGCAGATTGCCAATCGCCGTGTTCGACAGCATGATTCCAGCTGTTTACAGGACAGAGATAACGTCTTCGTGCCAAGATACCATCTTTGAAGGTTGAATTTGTACGGAGAATTGTATTCTCAATCTGATTATTCGCTATGTTAATTATGCGCAACGCAATGATTGGTTGTATATGTGTTCTGTGGGAAACTAGACGCAAGGGCCTCGTTCATAAATAGTGCGGCTATTACAGTGAAACCCGTCTAGAACGAACCCACGTACAGCAAATCATTGTCAATATCGAACTCGCAGAAAATTTTAATAAAATGCATGTAAAAAGTACTTTTTATAACGAACAACACATTGGCTATATCGAACTTTTTCCCCCAAAAAGGCTTCCTAAAACGTGCGAACGATCGTCATCTAGACTGTCCCTTCCCCCCAAAAAAAGTAGGAAAGAAAGAAAATTCCAAAAGCTCAAACCGACGAACAAAATTAAGCAAAGAGAAGTGATTCAGTAGGGAGAAAGCTAAAAAAACACTGTGCATGCTCGCACAGAAAAAAAACCAAAAATCTTTTCATCCCAAAGCGGTTGCCTACGAAGAGAAGCAATTTAAAAAGGGAGATAAGCTAAAAAAACAAAATCTGCACGCATGCAAAAAAAAATTAAAAAATTTACTGCGCGTGGTTAAGGCGGAAGCGAAGAGATGAGAAAGAAAGAGAAGCTTTCGCCTTACAACGAACACATCGTGGAAGTTCATTGTAAATGGTTCTTGCTATATCGAACTGATCGTAGCGTTTCCTGCTGTTCGTTATAAACGGGTTTGACTGTACTCGAGTAAATACAGTAGTAGCTTTGTTTATTTATTTTAGAGATCCATGCTACGTCTCATCTAAAGGTTGTGTAAGTTGGCATTTTTTGTTCGTCGAGATCATGTTGCTTTCATATTTGGTGTAGCCTCGTGCTGATTGATGGTTCAATTGTTTACCGCATCAATGATACTGCATGAATGCCTGTTTACTGATTTGCTTACCCTTTTCTCTTCACCTTAAACTGTGCAGCTGCATATTTTTTTCTGTATATACTAGGTTTTGTTCTTTGTTTGTTTCTTGTACCACCTCCTACTTGGGCCTTATTAAATGGTCTGTAGGATCCTCTAAATAAGGGGTGGCCAGGCTGGCCCGGCCTAAGAGCCGCAAACAAATCCACGAAACTTCCAAGAGCCGCGGGGGGCAAAGTTGTGTCCGGAGCAATAAATGAAACTCGAACTACTTTCAATCCGAGTCAAGAGCAGTTCAACTGTACATAAGGTAGTATAGTAGCACAAGACTACCCAACCGCAAGCTGTCTTTCGATTTCAAACGCGTTCCATTTCTCTTTTTGGGGAAGTGCTTGTGTGACCGGGAGGGAGGTGGGGAAGGGAGGCAGGGGGCAGGGTAGGGGAGGGAAGCCGCGAGCTGCACTTTAACACGCAAAGAGCCGCATACGGCTTGCGAGCCGCAGCTTGGCCACCCCTGCTCTAAATGAATATAAAAAAGCTGTCTCACCATCGGTAATCCTCCGCATTCAGCAGGAAGTAGGTGCACACGATGGTGACACACACCGTGACAATGGTCAGGATCAGGAACACTAGCAGCATGAAGCCATACACGTAGTAGATCTTGTAGGCCCAAAAGGAAGTGAAAATGAAGTACCTGTCGAAGGAGAAAAAATTGTGGCTGCTGTGACTATTTATCGCAATCACTTTGGTAGGATAGTGGTAAAATAAAGTTTGCTTAAAAGAACCCTAAAAAGTGTATGATATAATTGTTTTGTTTTTGTGTTTTTTATGACGCACACTCAATTCATGTGCCTATAAGTTCCAGGCTTCTTCTTTCAACACTCTCTCTCTATGAGAAACAGTCGCTTGTATTATAGTCAAAATTATTTTGAGCCCACGGTAAAAGAATAGGTTGTGCTAGTGTGCCGGCGGTTACGAGACATCACAACATGTTCGGCACGGTCGACACAAACGTGCGAACCAGCCACCACATGTTGACGGGTTCTGCCGCGCCAGGACCATAGATGCAAAGGGAGAACCCACATCTCGATGAAGATGGAGCCGAAGGGCAGGATGCCTCCAAGGACCACGATGACTGACGGCTCCATGAACCACTTCTTCTCAGGAATGGGGCGCGGCACAGCATTGATGCGGCACGGATAGTTGGGCTGGCCGGCCAGGTTGCGCCCCAGCACCGTGCCCACCAGTGTCAGCGGCAGGATGATGAACAGGCAGATGCAGGTCACCGCCACCTGCGTGGACGTAGGTGTCACACTCGGGAGGGACGCTCACCGGAAGGCTCGGAAAGCACGGACAACTGAGGTGCAAGTTGCTCGAGAAGCTTGTGGCACATCGCTCGGGAGACATTGCTCGTAACACATCACCCATCACTATACTTGGGGACACCTTTCACTGGCATTTCGGAAATGAAAGGCGTGCTTGTGCAGCTTTTCATCGGAGTTGAAGGTGCACAAGCGCAAGGGCGCGCATAGCTTTGGCTTTATGGCCAGAAAAAGTTTTCAACAAGTATAGTTACGCGTTACTAGCCATGTGCCGCTAGTCATACAATTGGCCATACATCCAAATACAAGCACTCGTAATGTACGCTGTGGAAAAACTGGAAATAAACCTATCCTATCACTGATCTGTGCAGCTGTAGTGCTGCTTCTGAGCACTACACGGACACAGTGCAGTGTGTCTGCACAGACAAGTAACAGCTCTTGATCAAAGTGAGTACAAGCGTGCCTTAGGCTTTGCCACGAAGCTTATGGTTTTGCCGGCAAGTTAGAGTCCATCAGTATATGCACGTGGCCAGTGGCAGATTCAGAAAGGGGATGCGGATGTCCTGACCCCCTCCCCTTCACTTGAATTTCGCATGTCTAAAATTTTAGGGTGAAAAAGCTGGTGGGGGAGATTTTCTCCAACATCTGATATGCTGAATCCCCCTCTGGAAACACCTGCATCTGCCTCTGAATGTGGCTACTGCAAGAACACAGTGCTTTGGACTATTAAAACAGATTTTGGAATGTGTGCTCTCTATCACCCCATCTCACAGGAGTAACCACCCCGGTACTTTATAGCATTTTCCCAAAGGGTGACCTGCAGTTTCAAAAACATTAAAAAAAAAAAAGACAATATATTGAGTACTGTATTTACTCGTATAATGAACACACATTTTTTTCCGAAAATTTGATACATATTTGAGGGGTGCGTTCATTACACGGGGTAAACTTTTTGCATTTACACACTTTGCATAAATGTAATTTTAAGTGCCAATATGACATGGCAGGGTACTGTGGCACGTCTCCACTGACGGAGGTGCACACACGATTGGTCGTAGGCGCGCCACCAAAACCATGCTCTGTAAATTGCAAACCTTTTTAGTGAGCTTTCCGCGTGCCTTTTTTCGAAGGAAAACGCCCTATGAAGCTCAGTCAGCACGGAGAGCGACGCAACCATTCTTAGGCCTAACCACTTCCCCGATTTCACTGTCCGAAAGCAGACCACAGACGACCACGTTTGTTGACATCAATGCATCCGATGGGCGAAACATGTCTGGGGCTGGGCAATTCCTCGACCCCAGCTTTGTTAGGTGTGCGCGCTGCTCGGTTTCACTGTTGATCACTTCCGCAACTACACACTTGCAGCCACGAAAGTGTGTACTGCTATGCTTGGCTTGGCTTGAGGTGGCCTGGCAGCTTGGCAGCAAAGGAAAATTGGCTTGGGGGCTAGCTGAGTCAGACGCAGTTCGAGACTCGCGGAGTCGAAAGATGGAGGTGCGTTCATTACGCGAGGGGGAAAAAAGTCCAAATTGATGCCCGTTGTGGGGGTGCGTTCAATATTCGAGTAAATACGGTATAAAATTGCCAGATGAGGCCACCAACAGCCGGGCAGCCAGCAACATGAAATGAAGTACCCACCATGGTGCCAAAAGGAATGGCCCTAGAAGCATGGTAGTAGATGGCAATGAAGTTGATGAGAAAGGCAGTGCCACACACGAGTGCCGGAAGAATGAAGGCACTCATGAGCATCTGCTTGATCCACTGCTTCCCTGCAAGAACAAGGAGGAAGACCATTGGTCTAGACTGTCCACATGAACGAGTCAACAAGAAAAATGCGGAAGGGGCTTGGCTGCTGACCTCCCATCCTGCCGTAGAGGCTCCCCCAAAGTAGCCATTGACGGGCGATGTGGCAGCATAGACGAAGATGGCCGTGCTCAAAGGGAGCCCCTCCTGCAGGCAGAGGTCAAACCCACTTTACTCATCCTTCACTCCCAATCTTTCTAACTGAAAGAAAGCAAATGAAACCTCAGGCCACGAAGAATGCACCGTACGACACAGATGACATTAACGCGACATCCGCTCCATTTCACCGTTTTTTCGTTCGAGTTGGCGTCGGACAACAAATTTTACCGCCCGTAAAACCTCATTCTTTTTAGGATGAGACAAACAGGTGACCGTGCCCACGCTAACTAGGTCGGTACACTAGAGTATGATGCAATACATTTAGACCACGCAGGCTAGCATCTAGCACAAAACTTTGATACCACCCACGGGCACGTTCCAGCAGTTTCGACGAATGCCGCTTAGAAAATTGACCGCATCTCCACGTGGTGAATGATGTTGATTGGGGCGAAGCTCTGGTGGTGCTTGTCTGCGTAGATGCTGAGCCGCAGCATGCCGAGCCTGTCGTTCGTTTTCATCCATGTCAGAAAGAGAATGTGTGGTATAGAACGTGGTTATATACGCATTTGAGCATTTGACTGCAGCGCCCTCTCGTCTATAGACATTGAGCCAATGCATGCAAAGTTTAACGCGATTATATACGCATTTGACCGCAGTGCTCCTCTCCTGTATAGACGTTGAGCGGCTACATGCAACGTTTCATCCATGACAGAAACCCCAGCTCTTGAGTTACTACCCCAACCCAGAGCCCCCTACTCGTCCCACAGTGTGGCCGAGTGGTTAAGGCGATGGACTAGAAATCCATTGGGGTCTCCCCGCACAGGTTCGAATCCTGTCGACTGCGCCAACATCTTTTTGTTTTTCATCTTTTTTTTTTTCTTTTTTCTTACACGAGCATGTGAAGCACGTGAGCTCACGAGCACGAGCACGAGCACGAGCACTGGACGCCGGACACTGGATGGACGGACGGACATGGCTAGCCCCTACGGAGCTTCGCCCCTAAAAAGTCGCCATTAGTCTTTTCCGGCCACGCCGGGTGCAGCTGGAGTCACTAATAATCCTTGGAGCAACGACACTTCGGCTAATTTGCCGCTTCACATCACTGTCGCCGGTTGTCCGAAGCCTTGTCTGAAATCGCAGGAAATACTTTTCCATCCCAAGAAACGTTCAAACGGTTTGCGACGAAGCAAAACGACGTCGCCCGAGCTTCCCGACACCATACGCAATGCTCAGCAAGTGTCATATTTTAGCACTAACTATCACCCATTGCGCCCGCTCTACGCTTGGCAACAAAATGGGGGTTGATGTGTCGAGTGTCGATACTTTAAGCGTGGCTTATGTAGTGACTCCAAGCACAGTTATGGTCTTTCAATTTCTCCCTGTCGCGCTGTTGCCTGCCACAATCTCGGCAGTGGCACGACGGCGGAGGTGTGCGCAGCAGATGTCCGTTCTGCCACGGGTCCCGCTCAAGTTGGGACGCCACGACGACAGAGAAGCGATGGCACGCTCGCCTTCATTCGATCTCTTTGCAGGAACTCCTACGGCCGACCGCCAGGGTCGCAACATCCGACGACGTGACGTACCAGCTCCTTTCGTGAAATCATCTGTTGCCTCTTCGGGACCGCTTTTGACGCGTGGGCACTCCTACGGGGTCACCAAATGCACCGGTCGAAGACACCCTAGTGCAGTCGGTCAACTCACTCGGTGTAGAGCTCCCCCATGATGGCGAAGAGGATGACGCAGAGCACCACCGTGGCGATCTGGTGGCCCGTGCCCACCAGGGCGGAGAAGAGGAGGGCGTGCGAGGGCGGCCGGAACACATCCCCGTGCACCTGCTTCCAGCCATACTCGCCGCCCAGGTCGCGCTCCTGGCAGCCCGGAGAGACAACGGCAGCCCTCACTCGCCGAACCCCCCAAGACGGAAAACGTGCACAGCCCCTCCCCGTTCAAAACACTATGCAATCGACTGAACGGAGCCAGTTGCAAAAGTCAACTGTGAACGAGTACCCGGTCCAAAAAGAGAGCGTAGTGCTTTCAAACAAGCTCACATTCAAGCTTACTAGGAAGTGGCTGATGTAATCTGCAACATTATGTGGAGTCATACGGAGCATTATGATTCTGCACCCAGAAAAAGAAGGGTGCAAGTCACACGTAACCGGGGTATTAACACACTGTTATACTGACCAAACTGGTACACAACATCCCCTAGGCATACTCATAAATCTCAAAGGAGTTAGGAGGGTGTGGGAGAGACCAAAGAAGTCCTAAAAGTTGGCACCAGTGTCATCAGATGCATCCAAGAAAGAGGCAAACATCTCCCAAAAGTTTGGAGCCTTTGCAGAACTGAAAAACTTTTTTAGAAAGGTTCAGCATGGCAGCTGAGATTGGCTATGAGACTTAGTCAAGTGTTGTCCTTTGCCTTTCCATGAGATTCCTTGCTGGCACACTCCCACCAAGCTCAGCCCCTCGCCTGGCCTTGCTTAAGATTATTTTTAAGAAGTTATATGTCAGACTGAAACAAGTCTCCTGCTGAAGATCATTAACCACTGACTATGGTTACAAACACAAGATGAGTACAATGAATAAAATGCAGATAAACAGGCATGGCCCTGGAGTCAATGCTGGCATTGTAAGTTCTCTCAAATTTCAGGTTGTACAACTTAAAGGGAAGATGAAGCAGTTTTGTACAGTGCAACCCACTTATAACAATGTACCGCTTATAATGATCAGTTTCTAGTCCAGATACAACAATAATCATTTATAACGATTGAAATTTGAGGTTTTCTCATTATCGTTATAAGAGGGTAGCATTGTACTTAGTAAGAACACTAAAATCGTCTTCATTCAGCCTCCAGAACCACGAATATCGAGATTATTTTTCAATCTGGTGCACGGCGGCTGCAGAAAATAATTTTCGAAGTACCGCTGAAGCCCCTCCTTCTTGGAGCGTTATGTCATAAAAGGAGTTTTCGGAATTTCCGCTCTCGCACATCTTTAGCGCCTATCAAATTTATGCATGTGCACTCTTGCTATTTTCAAAAAGGTAAAAAAAAAAGACGCCACGACTGATGTTAGTGCGGGGGAATATACCTGGCAAGCTTGAAATTGCACGCGCTGTCCACATGAGCGACACGCACTTGGTGGCCAAAAGATCCTTTCATGATGCAATGACTGGTCGGAGGTTTTTCGTGTTTTCTTGCGTTTAGTTACACCCTCGGGGAAAACAAATGTGATATTCCGATTCATAGGATTAAAATACTCTAGAATTCTCCTCCAACTCTTCTTTCTCAAGAACCTCTTCAGCTTCCCTTTAAACCAGGTTCTAAAGCAAGTGTACAGAATTATCTAATGAAGTGTGGAGATGGTGGTGATGCAAGGAAACACTCAGCGTGCATGGTGTTTGAAAGCAGGGAAATCGTATGCACACAAATTTGCGCAAATCCATGTTTCTAAATAATGTCAGTTGTACGATTCCCAATAACGCCGGTTTGAAAAAACTGAACTCCAAACCCTGACTAAATCTCCAAAGAATTTAAGCACAGCGTGACATGCAATCCATGGCTACCCTCCATTTTTTGAGGATGCAGGTCATAGAACCAGTCATTGCAGGCGCTGTAATACGCTTTAGGTCGACGCTGGGACAAGCGTCTCACTGGGAGTTTGCCGAGTGGACGTACGGTCATTGGCTTAACCCGAGAAAGAGTACCACAACGTTTGTCCAGAGTGTCACCACCATCCTTTCACATAGCAACCAAGATACTGCCAAGCGTGCGTAGAGGCCTGTTGCATAACACCCTGGCTCCTCTCTTTTTCCCACTCTCCAAAAATCAGCTAAATTTTTTCCCTCATCAACAGCGACAAGCAGCTGACTTGGTTAACAAAAAGCAATTTATTTCACTCCATTTTTTATTAACAGGTTTAGTATATAAGTATCCACATTCTGCCTTCGAGGTGCCACAAGGTGCCCGGATAAAAGTAAAAGATAAAGAATGCCACAAGCCCAAAAGCACAACCTCCAGTAACCTCCCCCGCCCCGCCCCACTTGTATCGAGGTTGCCGTGCCATGTCCCATTACCGTAAAGTACCGAGCAAGCACCCACCCAAAATTTGGAGACAAGCTTGAAAAAAATGGGCGATGCATCAAGCGTAAAAATACGGAAGGGGCACACAATAGCGTGGGCTTCACCACTTTGCACCAGCGTGCTTGGAGAAGTGGCTGACTCGGAGGAGCATCTTGGTTAGAAAACCCGTTTCACCTTGCAACGAACTGCAGCAGACACTATAAACCATCCCAGCCAATCCAGCACCGTGAATGTGCCGTGTGACTCTATGGCCCGTGCGCCACTGCACCCCTCCCAAAGGCCATGTGACACTCTCGAGGCTTTGGATTGGCTTTGACGGCTCGTAGCATAATCCCCGCAGTCCGTCGTAAAGCGAAGTGCGTGTATAGGTGCGCTCCAAAGTCTGGAGTGGGCTCTCAATGTGTCCGTCGTTTAGTTTTTATACGCTTCGTAGGGAGTGGGGTGGGCACTTACTGCGACGTGGGCACACGCTCGGTATTTTACGGCAAGCCAGCAGACTACCCTGACAGGGAGACAGGAGAAAAGAGCGTGGGAAACGGAGAAGGGTCTCCCACGGCCACAGGCAGCAATGGGGAGGGGCGGGGGGTTAGATGTGATGTTAATTTTACCACTTGCACGATTTGCCATTCATTGCCCACCATGTCATCCATCTCCTCGTCCTTGCTGTAGCGGGCGTAGTCCTTGCGCAGGGTGCGCATCAGGATCATGCTCACCAGACCCACCAGGAAGATCACCATCATGAACGAGTTGAAGATGGAGAACCAGTGGATCTGCACGGAGAGCGCAACGCGGCCCCGGCGTGAGTGCCATCATACGAGTGGCATCTACGAGATTGATAGACGGATACAAGCGACCCCATCGCATCGGGGCTTTTCGTTCCTGAGCAGCCGAGCTCCAGAAGGATGGACGGAGGAATATGGCTGTGATTCTTTGAATCGAGCGGCAGCATGTGCCACCTGTCCAGTGTTGAACTTCAACAGCTGATATTGTTTCAGAAAACACTGGCCAAAATGTTTTGTGCAAGACTGTGCATCACATAGAAATAAAACTGGTACTGTTTTAGGTCACTACCACTGGGCCTATTTATTGAAGTATGTAACATTTACGTTAGTTAACTTTTAAGTAGTTCTACATAATTAACTTTCTAATTAGTGCAAATAAATGCATAATTCCAATTAAAAACTTGGTGGGCATAATCGAAAACCACTACATTAGTCAATCTTAGAAAGTACAGGCTTTTTTTTTCTTCCCGAGTCCTTATAACTTCTTATAACTTACAACCTGCTTCTTATAACCTGCATTTTTGCACTGCCAGCCTTGTGCCTAGTTTATAGTTTTTGCCTCAAACCTCTGGCTGGCATTCTCTGAAAGATCCTGTACATATGATTATTTAAAGTTTAAAAGGATGACACCTAGTGGCCACTTTGTGTTACAATATACCATCTAATTCCTTCTCAACCCAACAAGCTACAAATGCATTAAATTTATTTCAGTTGAAAAGAAAAACAAATATTTATCCATGAAGTAAATATTACAGATGCTTGAAACAACATGGATTTTGACAACATCAAAACTTGGGAGACACGAAGAACACTTACCCTGTGCTGGAAGAAACTTGGATCCAGATACTTGTCAAACCTGTCCTCAAATCGTTGATGAGACACCTTCCAATTTACCTGAGAAAGAAAGAAAATAAACCCACAGGAGTTGTACATTTGCATCTTCCTTTCCACCTGCCATATTTCAGCAGCTTGCGTAATCAGATCACTGTCAATATAACTGGTCAGTGCCAACGAATTATACGGACACAAGAAGGCAGTTTATACTCTCAAATCTTTAAACACAGCAGTTTAGACAAACAACTCATGTTTCAAATGGCTTTTGAATCGGTGGATGAAAGCATATAATATTGCGTGAAGCAGAAACAAAAACAACGGTGCTGCCTGAACGAGGCGACACGCAGACAGTAGTTGACGCAAGGCATGTCAGGATGCAATCCAGGCGAAATAAACGTACACTGCTCTCCTTACATTCCACGAAGCTACAACATTCCTTCTGCAGACTACAGTAATATCCCGGGAGATGCCCCGCGCCCAAAAGATAACCCACACCTATTTTTGGCACGATTTGCTATTTCTTTATAAAACAGCAAAAGATAGCCCACTTCTAGTAATTACAAGGCCCTGGACAATGGTGACTCAGCAGAATAGGTGTTACTTAGCCAAAAAGGGACCCGGAGATAAGCGTAACATTGCAGGACTGGGAAGGACAGTTAGTTGCACAGTTGTCACATCCTCGCTATCACAAGTTTTGCAAATCCACAATATCAAGCCCACTCCTTATTTTCATGATTTGCTTTCGAGTTTAGGTGAGCTGTTTCTCGGGATATTACGGTAATCAAAAACAGCACAGTGCAAAATGTGACCAGCACACAAAAAAAAGAAAAAAGAAAAGAAAAAAGCTAGCATTATTTAGAGCTGTGACACTAAAAACTAACATAAAAATGATACAACAGCCTAATATTCCCACCTACAACTGCAAGCACACATAGTACATCGAGACAGCCTCTCATGAGATGAGTCTGAATAATGCAGACTCCTTTTTGTGTTCATTTACTAGATACATCAAGGTCAATAATGCGACCCAAGTAGTAGTGGCTGCAGTGATACTACTACCGTAAAGTTCCGAGAGAACGCCCGCCCCCGAGAGAACGCCCGCCCGTTTTTCTAGCTAAATATCTGCAACATCAAAATTCGAAACATCGCCCACCCCCCGATTCCCGTCGGATGTCACGCGGATGTCCGACGAGAATCTTATCCGCAGCACGATCTGCTGTACCAATACGTTCTGATAAGCGAGTTCATAGCGGTTTCCGCGTTTTTCGTCTCGGCGCGCTTATATCAGCTCCTGTAACACCCGGAGTTGTTTCACGCGTGTATAGTTGCATCATGAAATGCGAATCTGCTGCGTTCCGCGATCTGCGGCATCTGTTCGTAAACATGAGGATTCCGTAGCAGATTCCCATCGTTTTTGTCCGCGACCTGCACGCTGATATCGATTTCACGAACACGCGCAGTTGACCCCGCTGGATATTGCATCGCGAACATACTATACTGTTGCTCTCGCATCTGTAGTATTCGCTCCCGCGACATACTGAAGTTAGTAGCGGATTTCCCCGCTTTGTTTCTTTCGCGATCTGCGCATGCGCCGGATATTAGTCTCCTGTAATAGGCAAGTTTGGAAGCTGGTTCCCGCGCGCTTTATTGCGCTATAAAACTGAATCTGCTGCGTCCCGCGATTTGCGATATTAGCTATCGCGGAGGTCCGGAAGTTCTCGGCGCGGTTTCAGCGGGTCCTTCGCAAGGTAAAACGCGAATTGGTTACGTCCACAACCTCCGGTATTCTTCCCGTGACACAGCAGTTCGTTGCGCACTCCTGCGTTTATCGCGATTAGAAACGCGAATTTGCGCTGGAGTATCAGTTCGCCGCGTGGTTTGTAGCTGTGTCCAGGTGTTTACCGTTAGTTTTTGATAAGTTTTGCTGTGT
The DNA here is from genome assembly GCA_037355805.1 of Ixodes ricinus. Lineage (NCBI taxonomy): Eukaryota > Metazoa > Arthropoda > Arachnida > Ixodida > Ixodidae > Ixodes > Ixodes ricinus. The sequence goes on from JAZHYW010068280.1 coordinate 27,274, forward strand.
CATCCCTAAAGATAGCCCACCCATGTTTTTCAAGATTTATCTCTTCATTTTGGGTGGTGTTCTTTCGAACTTTACGGTATACAGATACTGAGATACCAGAGTCCCAACCCATTGCCTTGTCAGTGAAAGGGGGAGAGGGGGGAGAAAAGCCTTCACCGCCTCCTACAGTGACTATGAAAGGGTTAAACTGAATCTCCACAAAAATGCTGTTGTTTCACTACATTACGGAAGTCTTTGCCAACATTCAAGGAGCTGTCGCAGCACCAAAACGAAAAGTAATAAAAACGTAAAATCGCTAATTCGGGCTTTGCTAGTGAACAAGAGCCTTGACCTACACCCTCCCAACTTGACATAATGATATTTTGCGATTCCTCACTCCCACATTTAAATGAGGGAGAACACAAACTCCCCCATGATCAGCATGCGGTAGAGAGAAGGTTGATTAGGTCTGCAAGTAGCGGACAATGACGCGACATTCAGACTTCCTACATTATACTGCGAAGCTATCTGGAATGTGCAGTTTGTGCTACATTGAAAAGAAAACATTTCCTGAGAGGACTTCTAGTGCTTTCTTCCTTAAATATTTTAATGCATTTCAAAGTAAATGGAATACAAAGTCAGTATATAGAAAGGACATAAGAAAATTGGGCATACAAACAAAACTGAACCATTGTTTGTCCTACAGCATGAAAAACCTAATGCCGGGAAAGAACAAAAAAAGGGATGGAACCCACTTTCTTTTTTGCCTTTTTTTTACACTTTTTCGGGGCATTTTTTATAGGCTAGCTTGTGTTTCTAGTATTCCTCATTCTTTTAGTAAAATTGTTTTCTAAATGTAATTCTGTCATCCTCACTTTATAGTGAAGATAATATCAAGCACATTTTAGCAAGAAACAGTGTTGATAACTATGAAATACCACAGAGGCATTTTGTAAGAAAAGAGGAGACAATACTAATAGTAGGTACAGAGAAAAAGGTCTCACTTTTTTCATGCATATAAGGTCTAACCATAGCAACAAATTCAGGCACCCATCAAAGCAACATCTGCCTATCCCGAGCAAATAGCTGCTTCCACAGATGCAACAGAGCTTCACCCACTGTGCTATCACTCTGGCCGCTTCCCCATAAACCCATACAAAAAGCCAAATGATGGCAGCCTCCGACATATTCTAGCTCGGCCCCAAAATTTCAGAGCTCACTACTACACTAGAACTAGGTATATTCCCCGCACTACCGATTGATGGGTAAACACAGCTACAGTTATCCGAGAGTCCAGCCAGACAGAACACTTTACATTGGTCTTCTATGGCCATAAAGCTACATACATACCTATCCCCCTTGGTTCCGTGCTTTCTGAAACCACTGCTCCATTTTTTTATCCCTTCCTTTGTTCAGTTTAGATTCATCACTGCTCTTAGTGTGTCTCAACATATTCCCCCAACCCTGTTTGAAAGTTCCATTGATTGTTGTGGAAGAAATAATTGTCAAAAACTGCGCACACCTAAAGCACCTGCTACACTCTTGCGAGCTCTCCATAAAAATGGGTTCCTTGAAACCCTTACACCTAGAGAGGACACACTGGCGCCCACCTGTTGGGTGCAGGTGTAAACTATGGCGGTCCAGCACATTTTCTATTTCTCTCGCAAGCATTATCCTTCTCTTTCTTGGTCAAAAAAAACTTTTGTCAACGTTGCAAACGAAGCCTCTTCGTGTAGGCATTACTGCATCATTCTGACCTCCGGAAATCCCGCAAGAAACCTTCGCTGCCCGTGAAATGCAGTTCCAGTGTCACCGCCTTGCTGGCGCACAGGCGTGCCAGTATGATTCTCTCGCCCCAAGAAATTTTGCGAGGTTTCAAACAAAGTCTCGTGCTCTCCGGCTCGGCCTGCTGCAAGGAGTGGGGAACGGGCCTTAAGAGGGTTAGTGCATTCAATTGTTAGGTATTAATGCTCACTGCTACGGCATCCAGTGATGTGATACGCTATACCATCTGCGCCAAACTGCTTGCCAAGGGGCCAACTCCTGCTACATCCTGCCAGCATTTTGTCAAAATATAGGTAATCGGTGCCAAGCCTCGTCGCCAAAGGACCAAATTCGGTCGCCTTTTCAAAACCGAGACCTAATCTGAGTACCGTAATTGAGCATGCGCGTAAGCTAGGTGGCTGCAGCGGCCAGCATGACACAAAGCATCCTGCATCAACCGCTTCATCCAGTCTTGCACGCGTTTTCCCGTTGTCTCTCGGTTGTGCGCTCGCTTGTCGCCGCGTCTGGAAAAAAGAAATTGATATTTTCAGGCAACAGACGCGGCGCGTGCGGACGTCCTGCACTCTAGGCTGCGGTTGGGTACCAGCCAGCGGCCATGCTGTGGAACGAAACATTGTTTGTACGCTGGCGTCCTTAAACTGAAACGTTAAGGGATCACGTCTCGCGATGTTCATCAACATTCCTGTTCTTGTTTAATCACGCTACTACAAGAATACCTCTAGCTCCAAAGACTGGGCCGTGCTGAAGAATTGATTACCTAGGTTTCTCTCGGCAGTGCTATTTCGAGAGGGACCCCGGCGCAGGTGCACCCGCTCACAAAATAAAGTTGGTGGAAGTGAGCCGTGCCAAAGCAAGGCAATGTCTGGCATCGCTGAACCCGACGACACCATGCTTGTTTGTCCTGAGTCTGGTCAGCGTTGCAATGTGCCGCTCCGAGAACTTTCTTTGACCCCGTCGCTCGCGTTTCGTCTGCATCACGTGCGCCGGTTTTTTTCTTCTTTCTGTGTGTCGCTTGTATTTCGCCTGCCAGCTTGGCAAGCACGTGCCGCTGGACTGTATTTTTTTTTTTTCTGCGATAGTGCTGGACAGTTACATGTTGCATGCAATTTTGGGAACCAGTTGGCATCGGAGCTGGCGCAGTGGCATGGTTTGTTGACCTAACAGCCATCTCCGCTCGAGTGTCAATTTGGCACTGGCACTTGTTTTATCTGTTACTGGAGACGGCTTCCCCCATTTGTTACAGAACTAGTCAACCTTAATGCTGCAAAGCTATATGACTACTGGCTAACGATTTCTGGGGTGGGCCAAATCTTTAATATTTGCAGTTTGGTCCTTATTTACCTGGAGCGGGGCGGCATATATATGCATTACTTAACTGAAGCATTGCAAAAAAATGTGTCAACGCGATTGGCATTGAAGTTACATGTTGAAAGACTCCCAGGTGGTCTAACGCTTTGGTAATTTGCTTGTTGTGGCATGCTAAAGTGTCCCTCTGCTCGTCCAGCTAACTCCTGAAACAAACATTTTAATTTTTTCAAGAATATTGGCTCCAAAAAGCCACTTTTGCTGCTTTGAAACACTGTTTTGAAGGTGCCCAAAAAGCCACTTTTGCTGCTCCAAAACACTGCTCTGGCTGCCCCAAAGGCTACTTGTTGCTGCCCAGTAAACATTGTTTTGGTACGCTCCGCAAGGTGCTCCAAAACAGCCTAGGCCAATCACATCACTGAATATCGAACTACTCAGTGTACAGAGAAGAGTCACAGCTATTTTACATTTTGTCAAGCATAACACAAGACTGGAGACATAACTATGTGGTACTGTGTTGTTTCCAATCCTATCAAAAATTCGGCCCCACTTGCCATTCCCCAGTTTGGAGTATGCACCGATCATAAGGCATATGGTGCTCACCTCGTAAGTGAAGGTGATCTTCTGATGTAGAACAAGCTTGGTTTTCACTTCACTGGTCAGGTTTACATCCATGATGCGGTTGCCATTGTAGCCGATGTCAAACTTTTTGTGCGTCCACAAGTAAAAGCTGTTGTCAGATTCGTCATGCTCCCCCACAATGCCTGGTGGAGGAGATGGAACAATTAAATGCTAGCGAAACAGTAAGGAGGCTAAAAAGAAAAAGTTTAGAACATCTGGAAGTGAAGCAAACATTGTAAAATAAAAAAATATGATTTTTTTTTTTATATTTCTAAGATAGAAGCAGCTTCAACGCAACTTTGCAAAAGAGATCACGAGAAAGCCTTGCAAGGACTATTCAGACAAAAGAAGAAAAAAGAAAAAGAATCATTATTCTTTATAATTGTGGACAGCTTTCTGTGGCTATGCAGTCAAAGCTATAGGTGCCTGGGCGCCCGAGATCCTCGAGCACCTATCAAAGCTGTGCACAAGCACTCTTTTCATCATCTGAAGTGCCATAGAAAGTTGTTGACAAGTTAGTGAGTTTATTTTTGCACAAACCCCTTATAACACACACATTAGTTTTTTCAATGAGTGCACAGGAAACCAAGGGCTACACATTGTGAAATTGCACAACATTTCACTAGACTCGCTTCAGCATGCATACAAGCAAATTGTAAAACAAAAGCAGTGCCACCTCTGAGAAAAATCAATTGAAAAATCTTCAGAAGTGTAGCCTGCATTTCACTAAGGCACAAATACTTCGGTTTCGCACAGTGCTCCTGCTGAGAATCACCAATAATGAGCCCATGGTTGGAAACAGACGTCAGCTCACCCCAGATAGGCAGTCCATCAATATACATCTGGTACCAGTAGTGATTCCTGACAGCATAAGTGAGATCCTGCAGGTTTCTCTCGTCCAAGGTGATTTCGCAGTACGGCATCTTCGCAACGGGTGCTGGGGGTGCAACGCAAATCACGCAAGACGAAACAAAGTGTGAACAGCTGGACAATTGGCTCTTGACAACTGGATGTGAGGGGGCGTCAAGTCCAAGGCGACAGACCTTTGAATAAGATGTCCAGGCCGCTGAACTCAAGTTCCACGCCCAAGAGCGCCTCCCCAGAGTTTCATGGTAGTGGCTGATCGAGGGCTTGGTGCCGCTACAGAAGGGTAGCGAGAAATAGGCGTACGCTCTCTTGGCGGTTGTGGTACGGCCCCACGGTGTTCATCCATAGCACAACCTCTTCGTTGTCTTTATACTGCGCAGCAGACACGGGTAGAAAACACAGCAGTGAAACGCGCGGTTAGTCGGGTTCGACCGCGGTACACACATATGATGCTGCTGCAACGATCCTCGCGACCCTACCACCGCGGGTACGATGATCGCAGTTTTTGCACACAGGGATCAATTAAAATATCCCCGTTGTGTACTGAACGTTGTCGATAGTAAAGGATTCGAGCCCTGTATTTTTATTTTTTTACGTGTAGGTTACACATTCTACGCCGGTGTCATTAAAAACTAAAAAGAATATGAGCAATATTAGGCTTACTTCGCCTTTTTTATCCTGCAGCGGCACGCGTAGCCGGCGTAAATAAAACCTACATTAAACTAGGAACTCTTATTAAAAAGAAAAAGAAAACATACGTTCCTTCTGGCGCTTCCGCGTGAAGCCGTGATGAAAGTCATACGGGTGGTTTTATTCTTTTTCTTTAAAGACATGGAAACTCGTAAACCGGGTAAGTTCGCGCATGTAACTCAATCGCTGATCAAATGCTACCTGGAGCACAGTTTCATTAAATTAAGGTACGGTATATTTAGAACGGAAACGTGTTGGCATCATCGCCAGCTTGCAGCACGACTCGTCGAGGAGTACGTCGCGTTTGTTCACAGAATTCCGCGACGACTGTGCGAGGTCGTACTCAACGACACGAAAGCTGTGCGCTGCGTCTAACGTGGCCGTTACGGTCGTACCTGGTGATCGTGTTCGTCGCTCTCCGTGCGCTGAAAACACAGGAATAATAACACAGATACACATATGAAGCGTTTCATGACTGCTACTTCATACAGCCAGATTTCATGACTTCTTCACCGTACTCGTACACCCCAGCCACGTCAGCCCTAAATAGACGATTCGAAGAATGGCGCTAGTATCGCGTCGCGTTTAATCGCTGTTGCACCCGTTCGCAACACCCTTCATAAATTTTCAAAGCAATATGTAGCTTTTAAACATATCCTAACGAATATATAAAAATTTGTAGATTTAAGCGATATCAATAAATAAGTATCAATATCTATGGATTGGCCAGTCGCCGCAAGGAGCTCAAACCGAAACCAAATTGAACTGCTCCACTCCGCCGACTGCGACAACCGCGCAGGCTCTATCTCTGTAACTCGAGCAAAAGGCCTTATTCCAGATTACAATATGCGCTAGTTTTGTCAACCAAAAGGACCAACAACAAAATTTGGGGTAAACTTAGCAAGATAAAATATACAGGCGAGCTGGTTAGGAAACATCATTATCTAAGGCAAAAATAAAATAACGAAGACTACGACACAAACACCTCACCTTAGTCGCAGTGGCGTAGCAACCGGGGGGCCCTAGACCCCGGAGGCGTCCCAGTCACGGTGGGGGAAGGGACGAAGCGGGGGGGGGGGGGTGCTACCCTGGCAGCACCAAGCCCCCTCCCCTAATGGTTGATTGCGATCTCGGGTAGTGAAAGGGGGGGGGAGGGGGGGGGCGCTACGTAAGACGTAAGAGTCCCGGGTGCCGGATGGCCTCGCTATGCTACGCCTAGGGGTTTCCACGGGGGGGGGGGGGGGGCATTAAAAATAGAGGCGTCACTGCAAATTAAAAAATTCCTTCATAAAAAAAAAAAGGCGGGGGGAGTGTTTTGGTTGGAACACACGTATATGAAGTTTGCAACGTTGCCATGGGATAGTGTCACAGCCTAGGGTGACCACCTGTCCCGCCACTCATGGGACTGTTTCTCATTGAGGGCTTGTGTCCCGCATCCCGCAAGAAATACCAAATTTTCAGAATGTCCCGCATTTCACATTGTCGTAACGTTCACTATGCAGATTATGGAGCTTCCGACAAACAATGGGTCACGGGGAAGCGCAGAGGTCGCTGGTAAGCGTGTGAATCTCGATGGTATGACATTTTTTATTCAAGCACTGCAGGAAGCGACCATCGTTCTTGCAGGAGACAGATGCGCATGGCCATACTGCTTCTCCCCTTGATGGCAAAATATTTATTGCAAGTGAAAATTGTCCGTAAAAAGTTGAAAAATAAACTATCACATCATACTGTGTCATGCGTAATAGTTGTAAAAGCTTTTTTTTTGTTTTGTGAAGACGCGGTTACACAAGGCAAAAAGCCTGCAACCCCCAAAGGTCGAAAAAACAACATAAAGTTCTAATTTTGTGTAGGAGCATGTTATAGTCGGTTTCAAGTCAAGAAGGTAGGAGAAGCTCCTCCCACAAGTGTAATGCGCCCGTTTCAAATCCATCCGCAGTCGAAAGAATAGTTCACTGGAAACGCCCCTTGTTCCGCTTCAATGAATAGATATTGGCTACAGACAGTGGCGTCACGAGGGTCAGCAACACCCGGGGCGGTAGCCCGCCACGACCCACGACCCCCCCCCCCACTCTCACGTGGCCCACTGCGACTCCCCCGCTCTCGCGGCCCGCTGCGACAGCCCCCCGAGCCCTGCACCCGGGGCGGTCCGCCCCCCCCCCCCCCCTTGTGACGCCACTGGCTACAGAGTGATGCCAACTTGTCTCCGACCCCCACTTTATAAGAAAGCAAACAATTTATATTCATCGGAGAGGGAACCGAGCCACTGAGAGTGGCCTTTGTATCCATCGGAGGGAGAACCTAACCCCCCAGTCATATTTGTTTCCATCAGAGGGGGAAAACTTTAATCTTTCTCTCGTGGCTTCCACAACGCTAAGTCAAAGTCGAAAGATAAAGCAAATATTTACCTGAAGGCAAATCCCTCTTCCGCATTGGCCACGACGTCACAGAAACGATGGGACGCTATTGGATGCGGAGGTGGAGGAGGGATATATGAATCCCTTTGAGGAGCATTTGCCACTACCTTCTTGACCTGTCACTTACTGTAGTATAAGAGTAAGTATCAACAGAAAATAATAAGCCGAGAAAAATTACGGTTTCTTAGTTCCTTTTGATGCATTGGGGTCTGCTGCAGTCAATTTTTATGTTTTTAACTTACACACCTTTAATAAAATATTAACTATTACAATTGGCGCAACACAATTTTACAGTTGTAGAATATGCTTTCGGACAGCACAGGATTTCGGGGGGTGTGTGTGTTGATAAATTTTCTTTAATACTTTCTTCTACAGTTGTGAACATAACGTTCTCTTCTTAGCCCCCTCCCCTCCCTCCCTCCCTCCCTCCTCCTCCTCCTCCTCCCCTCCCCCCCGGGCAGGGTGTCCCGCATTTGGACAGCAGGAAGGTGGTCACCCTACCACAGCCCCCTTGCTCAGGGAGCGACGCCGTGACACGACAGGCCTAGCAACAGAAGATCACCGGCGACGTCCCCCTTAGCCAATTTCAGCGCAGCGCAGTGGAGGATACTGGGTGTATCACAGAAACGCGTGTTAAGCCCCGCCCACCCCCTTTCCCTCAAATGTACAGACTCCAGAGTGGCCCATTTGAATAAAACCTTAAAGGGACACTGACAGGGCATTCTTTTTTTATGCTCGCTAAGTTTTTATTTGTACATGACATATGAGAGCCCAACTACCCAGAACACAATTGGCAGCTCGTAATTATTTTTACCACCCGAAAACTGCCGATTGAGAATCGGCCAGTTTGAGTAGCGCTCTATTTTCTCCATGGTCACGTGCCGTTTCCTATGGCTTAGACACAACCACCAAATATAATCAAAGTCGCAGGTCATCGAGGGCACATATTCAATATTAAAAATAAAAAGAAATACAATACCCATTTTTTGGGGCTTCTAAAAAGCCATAAATATGTTGATTGAAGAAAAAAGTTTTGCAGCCATGTGACCTCCTCCAATTCTCCTCTATATTTCTTCTTCCTCCCCAGTTGAGTTTCGGTTTAGACTCTCGAGCAGTTACCTTGTTTTATTTTCTTAAAATTATAAAAGACGCTGTAGCAAAATATAGATTGGCTAGTCCCCCAGCACCTAACAAAAACTTTCAGCCTTTCCACTCTGGTGAAGGAAGACCAGCGAAGCTGTACTATGGTGCGGATGAATTAATGGCTGGCCGCAAGTCGGCAAGCCAGACAGGCTGCCACCAACTATGAGCGACGGCAGCAATTTCCGGTTGTCTGGTTGCCGTTGTCGCTCATAGATGGCGGTAGCTGTCCAGGGTTCTGTGTCATTATTTGTTTGCTGATGGACATAATTCTGGGGAAACTAACCCTTAACAGCTCCGCTGTAAAAAAAAAAAAATTGGAAAAAGGGGGAGGGGGGGGGGTGTTAGCATTTTTTTCGGCCATCGACAGCCATTCATATAACCATCAAACAGTGCCCCTCGACATTCCACGGTAGGCCTGCACCACATTCCTCTTATCCGACACCCAGGAAGCTTCCGTTGCCGTTTTCCATGAAGTTTCAAAACAATGACACGCACGCTGTACGACGCCAGCACTTTGACCATGTTTTATTTCAATTTGAAGAATCATCTACAACACCCACAATGAACAAGTTTGAAATTTGACACACTTACAAGGCAAGAGCTAGGCTGCTTTTAATTAAAAACAATTCTGCACGAGATAAAAAACAACCTTCTGCCAATGCAGCCATTGGGTTGCCAGGGCAAATACTTCACACAAACTTTTTTCCTCGCGTGCACATATGCAGCCTACAATACTGAATGCAAGTGACGACAGACGGAAGATACAAATGACTGTGCAGACTAAAAATAAACTACAAAGAAAAGGGCATACCATGACGATGGAGTTTATTTTTTTTTACAAAGAAAGAGACGGTCTCCCATTTCTTATTTGTTTTCTGAAGTTTCTATGTACATTAATACATTGTACAGAACATGCCTCATCTGCAATACTCGCAAGCAAAAAAAAAAAAAATATCTACAGCACTGCATGGAGTGTGAGAGCAGCAAGGAAAAGAAAGCATCCACATGTTTGTTGACCTCGTATTCTTCAAACAGAGAAGCTGAACACCAGATGATGTGGTGCCCGATTGAATCGCACAGAAAGGCAACCCAAAAAGAAGCACGGCAGCAAAGCAAAGAAGAACGATGAAAAAAATATTTTCAGATTCAAATAATCTTTACCTCCATTTGAGTGCCGGTCTTCAATAGCTCTGGACTCTACACGCAACATACTGAACAAGCGGAGAAAGTGAAAAAAATTACCTCCCTAATCTGGAGAAACAAAGAAAAAACGTATGGTACATCCATGTACAAAAAGACGACTGTGTTTTGCAAAGCGTGTTTGTTATGGGCCCCCTTCTCCACAAGCTGTGGAACAGACTGGGCTGCGACTTCGATAACGCAGTGAACGCAGAAAGCAAGGCCACAACAGGCGTCGCTTTCAGCGTTCCCATTAGTGTTCCAAGAATCTTCGATGATTTAATAGTAAGTATGAGTGGAATGCGTTCTTTCGACATGACAAAGTGCACCATAAACATGGACATTTGTACATTCACTTTCTCGTGCAGCTCCACACATGTAACCAAGATTTCCCCAGGTGTCTTCGTTCTAGACTACAGGACTAAACCTTGGCAGGCTCCCATTTCTGACCCCGTGCTTTCGTGTGCCCTCACAGAGGGAGCAACCAGCTGCCAATTTCCTCCATCACCCGAAAACCATACAACACTGCACCCAGCCTAAAGACGTAAGCAATGCGCCGCTTATCTAAGAATAACGAGACCGTGTCGACCAAAGTTTTTATCTTTGCTTTGTCTCGCAAGCTTGCACGAGGCCCGTTGATTAGAGCAGTGCGATTAGATGCGCCAGCCCCAACGCCCGTTACATGCTCCAGCCATCAATGCTTGGAAAGTAGTTTAACATTCCATGCAATTTCAGCAAAAACCTATCCAAAATGCGGAACAAAAAAACAAAAACAAAAAAAGATGGAGCACTATAGTTTAAGACTGTAGCATAAAGTTGCAAACCAAGAGATGGCAGTTCTAGTGTGGGTGCAGACAGCATTCACGCACAGGTGGATTTCTGCCAACAAGGCTTAGCAGACGCCATCGATAAGACCTGCAAGAGCCAGCTTTTTAGACCGACGAAAGCCTTAGGCCATCCAGTCATTCGACAACCCTGTGACAAGCAAGGATTGACTTTGCTTATTGTTTTACTCTCGGCTTCTCGAAACAAGAAGAAAAGGGCTGGACGGTTGGGGGAGCGAGTGCCCGCTCCCTTGGGAGAAAGGAACGCCACTGGAAAGAGGCAGCCGGGAGAAGGTCGTGACACAAAACAGAGTGGCACCTCTCTCAGTTTCCTTAGGCTTAGGCAGTCCAAGTGCTTTCACACACGACATGGGGGTCTGCGGACATTGCAACCAATATCCCGTTGCCCAGTCTTCACCCGCGACTGCGGAAAAAAACTTGAAGAGTGCTGGCGACAAAAATCGGAATGCACCAAGAAAGAAATTCACCCACCAAATGACTGTCTTGGAAATTTCAGAATAGCTCCCCTATTTCCTTGTTTCACACCAGCTGCCGGCGATTCAACAAACCGCATAGTAAAGTGCGAGCAGAAAAATTTGTATGGCAATTGCCTTGCACGATTGCAACCGTAGGGAGATATAAAAGACCCCAATATGGGCGAAAGCACAATCTTTATTTCACAATGTCGGTTTTTCAATAATTTATTCATTGTGGGTGATTCGGTTAGAAAACCGCCAAAGTCGCGGCCTCCTTAAAAAAGACAAAAAAAAAGGAAGGGAAAGGAAGAAAAAAAACTGTTGCAGGTTTCGGCACTGCCTGCCTGCTCAAGAGTCCCGCCATCATGCCTGGCTCTCGGCGTTTCATGCGTACGTAAACCACACCGTACCCGGGCAGCCCTAAGACGGCGAACAACAAACACTCTCTCGGATAAAAACTGCCGTCCTTCTGTCGTCTGCCCCAATCTCCGCACAGACCCCCGCACCCTGTCCGAAGAGGCGTTGACTCCCTGCACCGAGCGCGACGATGGTGGCGGTGCACCCGCCAACCGCAAATCCATGCCTCGGTTAGAACGCTCGATCGAGCCGAGACCGCTTCGAACCCACTCGCCTCGTGTACGTGCATGTGGGAAGAAAGAAAGAAGGGGCAAACAAAAACTAAAAGGGGTCCTAAAAATTTACAGAAACACAACTTTTCGGAAAGGCCTCCGGCGTTCCGGTTGCTCTTCCCTGGATACGCCGCCGCAGTCTTCGCCGGGTAGGCCGTCCCTCAAAGAAGGAGTGCCGGCCGCGTCGCGCGACACGAGACGACGGATGAGGATGAGGGGGCCGTGAAGGTGGGCGAGGGGGCCTCCTCCGGCTGCTACCTGCGCTGCTGCACAAAGCCGTTGCTCGGCAGGGCTAGCTCGAGCTGTGCGAGCAGGGGCAGGTGGTCGGAGGGCACGTGGGGGTGCGGGCAGCCCACCACTTTGTTCTCCTCCAGCCACTGCTGGTCCAGGGGTCCCAGCACCCCCAGCACCGAGAGGTGTTGCCGCGAGAAGAAGATGTAGTCGATGACGCCCTTGAAGTCGAACCTAGGCGGGAGGGGGAGAGGAGTCAATACAAGGGGTCGGATACGTTGGCTTCAAAGTTGGAGACTGTTACTGCACTCCGGCATGTCGAACCTCTACATGCTGTTAGGGCGATTCAATCAGTGGCATAGAGGATAGGATATGATAAACAAAACAGAATGGTGTACTATGAAGGACAGGCCAACGTACAAGACCTGGCCACTGTGCCGCCATCACCTTCACCTTCATCAATACAATCGTTTCTAACACGTTACAGTGTGTCAGATTGTGCGTGCAAAATAAGAGAGGAAAATGAGTGCACGCGTAAAAAATTGTGTTACGCTTAATTTTAAATTTTAAATCCCAAGGGAAAAGGTGAAAATTGATGGCGGTTCAAGGAACAGATACCTTTTTTGAGACCTGCTAGATACGTAACAAGATCTTAGTGCTAGGTTTGTTTTATGTCACCTACCGAGGGAGGCCAGGGGCGAATTAGAAACGAGTGCTGCGTCAGCGCTCGTGTTCGATTGGCGAGGGCACCACCAGCGTTGCCCTAGTAGTACTCGTGTCCAATCTGCTCCTCACACCGCCTCCCGACACAGCAAATACACAACTAGGGCCTCATTATCGAGGAGGTGTCACAGCCAATCTCTCCAGATCTATTACCTCTCCCTCTCTCTCTCTCTCTCTCTAAAAGATGTTCATAGAGAAGTAAAAAACCTTTCTCTCTCCTTCCACCCCCTTTCTTTGCTTCTTTCTGTTCTGTTGTGGGCACACAACCGGTGTTTGATTTCTTTTTACACTCGCCAAAACTTGGGGGTCCTCACGTATAGTTGGTGTAGGGCATGACTCCGTCGGCGTAGGCCTCTTTGATCTTGAACGGGTGGGTGTAGGTGCTTCCGACAAAGGAGTCCGACTCGATGCACATCTTGCGCAGGCAGTCCTTGTAGCCCAGCTCCTTGAAGTCCGGGTGGTCCGCCGACACGTGGCCCGTCTTGAGGAACTCAATCACACCTGCACGCACCAAGGAACGGCGGAACGGTGTCAGAAAAGGTGCCGCCCTTTCGAGCCATTCCCAGAGGACCACTCTGTCCACGAGACACCTACCCAGCTAGTAGACAAGGACAAGAGAGACACTGCAGAGATAGGAACTCGCACTGCCATAAAATTCCAGGTATACATCAATGTCAGTGTGAGTGTGCAGCCTTTGTTGCTCATGAACTTCAGAATTGGCTAAGGTATGAATAAATTAAATTCGAACAAAAACCCAGCCCAACTGTTCTCGGAACTGCCTCAAGAGCGATGTCTTGACAACCTGCACTCATCATTTGTGCTTGTTTTTTTTTACACATATAAAATTTTTGAATATTCTTATATAGCAAGCAGGTTCATAAGGCCCCTCGATTAGGATAGTTGTCACAGTTTTGTTCCTTACATGTCAAAGTTCATAAATATAGCAATACTAAATTAGCTTATAAGTGGAAGTTTCAAAACAACCCTGAAGAGTTTCGCAAAATTTTTGTTTAAAAGAATCATGAAACGATTTTTCTACTTTCACTTAACACTACTTAGAATCACTCCCCAATGTGGGAGTGAGGGGAGACGGACATTATTGTTGTCCCGTCCCCCTTTCTATGTATCTACCGCATGTTTAACTACTGTTACCAACACGCTCGTTTTGTGCTTAATGAATAAACCTGTTTTAATTTTTCTTTCAAGGCAATGGCAGTCACCAAAAAATTGGAAAAATATGAGCATCGTCTATCCCCTCAACTTGGAGCCAGAACAAGAGGCCACGTGGCCTGGTGCTTATCCTATGCCGCCAACGTTAATCATGGCCACACGCTGGAATTGGCAAAGTAGAAAACGCATGCTGCGCTCCAGGCACTGTTAGAGTTCAACTATTCTCAAAAATGCAGTGGTTGGACACGCATTATTTACGCGCTGCAAGAAGTCGTTCTTACAAGGTTTGGTTTTTAAAGAAAGAAACAACACTTTTGACATTTTAAACATGTATGTCTTGACAAAATAACATAAACCTACCTAATCTATGATGCACTTACATATATTTTAACACATAAAGCGCGACATTGGTCACATTTTGATAGGATCCTGACTTCTTTTACTACGGTTCTTGAGGTGAATATGAGTATAGAAAAAGCTGCTTTTAGACATTTTCTCAGGGATTGGTTTTGAGAAATGCAATGAGCATTAAAGCTTCGCCAGCTGAATTGCAACACCCTCTACAAAGACTACATGAGTGTTTGCCAAGGCATTGATTAGCCGAAGTCAAGTGCCCACGCAGCTCTCGTGTCCAATCCATGAGCCGTGCTCGACTGTCACCAGGCGGGTGGTTTCAATCCCGCAATTACGTCGCCAAGCTTTGCAAAGGCAAGACTGAAAGAAATAATCCGTTTTTATCATTGCTATTTCACCGCGACAAAGAAGCTTCTCAATCAGTGGTGGTCTGTGCAAGTATACTTGGGCCAGACCAGGATCAGCAAGCCTCTGCAAAGTGATGAACATTCTAACCCAATATCGTTTCATGACCCTTTAAGCACGGTGCACAGTAGTGAGAGGCTTAAACAGACTATTCGCTTAGGAAATATTTGGAAAAAAACACTATTCGCTTCGAACTCAAAATCTGCTGTTCGCACACGACCATACTAAACATATCATAGTCAAACAGTGCTGCGTGAAAGGGCTTAGCAAAGCCACAGGCTGTAGTGCTAGACTTCAATGTGAAAGCGTTAACTGTCCCATGGAGCGAACCGATGTCATCAGCTTTTGAAGCCGCGCCAAACGGCACCTTCCCCTGTCCCAATGGAGCGAGGCCCATCGTCTGTAGCAGAAATCTCATGTATGGGCTCCTATTGGCTGGTGTGCGTCATAGTTGCAAGGAACGAGGCTCCCATTGGCTCTCGTGCAGCATAGTTCCAAGAAATGCCACCAGAAAAGCCCTCTCCATGGCGGCGCAGCACAAGCAGCGGCACAGCTGCCGGTAAGAGGTGCGGGCCTGGTCGCAAAGCCCCCACGGGCAAACCCTGAAGAGGCTGCACGGCCAAGCTCAGCGCGGCGCGGCCACTTCCCGAGAGCATGCGCTCGGCCGTCAGTCGCTACCTCGGCAGTCGCGAAACGTGGCCGTCCACGCCAGTACGCCGCAGACGAACTAAGGGAGTGGAAGAACAACATTCATGCTTTTGCATTCACAACTCATAAGAAGTGCTTAGGTGTCCTCGGAATTTTTTCTAGGTCACCTATTGAACATAGCTTAAGTACAACTCGGACACCAGTTCTGCATCAGCCTCTGGTTGGACTTTTGTTCAATCGGCAAGGGCACTAATTCCAGCCGAACACCGATGTAGCCCTTATCCAATAAATTTTTGTGCGACACTCTTTCGTTATAGTAAGGTGCCTGGAATGAGTCTCTGGCTGGTTCGTTCAGAATTCAATTCTGCTCCCGCATCGAAAGTAGTCCTAAAGTGGCAACAAACAACGTTACAAAATCTGGAGTGTCGCGCTGCTGGATGTTGTGATCCTGGCAATTGGACGTACAAGTTCCGGAAAAAAAAAATAATTGCCAGACAATGCGAATGCTGCTGTAGTCATGGCATTTCGCCTCCTGGCTGCCGAAACTTCCGCGGACTGTCCAGCCGGAGAGTGACTTGCAGCGGCATAGGCGCCTGCCACATTTACCACCACTGACATGACACCACAACCAGGATCGCAGCCGGCGACAACATGACGCTTTTAGGACGTCGTCGGACGAAAATCGACGGTAAACGTTTCAGTATGCGGTAAACAGACTAGTTGGAGATGCGTTCTAGGCAGCGTAATAAAACCGGGCCTCTAGGAAAGCTCTGAGAAAGGGAAGGCCACTGACCGGAGTCTGGAAGAGAGTTCATGTCTCCGCAGAGCAGCAGGGGCACGCTGCCCGTGTCGGGGCTGCCCCTGCGGTGGGGTGTTGAGCGGAGCACTTGCACGGCCTCCTCGACGATGGAGCGCAGCTCCCGCATCAGCATCATGGTCTGGATGAGCTTCACGTCGCAGTACTCCGGGTCCCAGTGGATGTGGGCCGTGCACACCAGCAGGGGAGCCTGCTGCTGCAGCAGGCCTTTGCCCTCCAGATTTGCTGTGACCACGGGAGAAAGGAGACACTGATCGTACGACTGCGAGTTTCGACGACGGTACGTCGTCGGTCTTGGCGCGGAAGATGTAGGCCTCCCTCGTTCAATTTCAAACTATCCCTTTATGTTCTAGCCTTAGACAGACTGGTGGGTAAAAGCGCCACTAACACCACATTTTCGACGGTTTCAAATTGGTGTCGAATTTGGAACCTCACATTAGCATACCAAACTTGCACAAATATAACAAAAGTTTTTTTTTTTTTTTCGAAATTACGTGTTTTAAAACATGGTTTACATCATATTCAGAATTGAGTTCAGACACGAACAGCGCGAGTCTGGAGAAAGCCATCCCTCTGTCTCAATGCAGGAGATCGGGTGGGAAAAGAAGTGGGGGTGTCAAAGAGAATTTATTAGCTATTGGGCCACGTGAAGAGAGGAATGGAAAACAAGCGTTTTTATCGCTTGTACACAAAGCACGCAGAAAAGCACACCGCAGAAATGCAGCGCGCCATGCGGGAATAAGGTTCCTGGCCAATTAAAGCCAAGCCACGTCAGGTCAACACAAGCCAAGCCAAGACCAAACGTGCAACACGAGGTGCTTGTTTATGCGGAGGGACCAGAACAAGTATGAGTGTGATTATGTATCAGGTCCAGCAGTCTTTTTTTCTGCCTGCACATTTTTTATTTTCTGCTCCAGAGTGGTCTTGTGTTTGTGTGGTGGTGCTTCTGTTTGGTGCCTTGCTCTGCTTGTGGGCTGCCGAGGAGCTCACACCAAAAAAAAAATGAGACATTTACAAATCTCTGTAATGCGAAATTAGAGCACAGCTCTTGAGGAGGAGGAGGGGAGGTACGGAGTGGAGGGTATGCCCCTCCTCCTCCGCACCCTTTCCTACTCCCCTCCTCTCCCCTCCTTCTCCAATTCAGTTTCCCCGCTAAATTTAGCAGGAAAAATGACGTCACATGACTGTGTCATGTTACCTATGAACAAATTCAGCTTGCACTAGATTTAGAGGGAAAATTGATGTCATGTGACCTCAGCACCAATTTAATTCCCCGCTAAATTTAGCGGGGAGCTGAGGTCACGGGACGTCAATTATCCCGCTAAATTTAGCGCGGTTAAGCCGACGCCGACAGCAACGCCGCTTAACCCGGAAACGGGCGCCTAAGAGCTGCGCTCTAAAAGGAACTATACCAGACAAGCAGCGCCGTGCTCCTGTATATCTGCAAAGTCGCCAAGTGGATTGCAAACGGAAGGACCCGAGCAGTGAGGATACGTGCAGTCAAAACATAAATATATTTCTTTAATTTCCACTGCTTTTTCACTTCTCTATGCCCTTGAGTGCGGTAAATTTACGCAACCTCGGCTCGCGCTATAATTAATATTTTTTTTTCTTTTTGAGGGCATCAAATCTTGCTTTCACATTAAATTTGTGGTAGCGTTATATTCGTGGAAATACAGTATTTGTGAAAAAAAAAAAAGAGTATCTGTTTTGTGAAAAAATTTTGAAGGACGCTTAAAGGGCCACTGAAAAGAAAAATATGTTTTTTTAAACAGTCTGGTTGGGACACAATTGTCAACAAATAAAATATATGCGAGAAAAAAAAATTTTTAGATTAATATTGGTGGCGCGAGACGCAATTTAGTCGGTCGTCAACTCCTTTCCACTTGTTTTATCTCTCGGCATTTCAGGCGCGTGGAGGAGAGGTGAATCGGCTTGGCCATCACGTTGAGGTGGAGAGAGTGCACGACCATTTCATTGAGGTGGAAATAGTGTATGACCATTCCGTGACCCCATGGACTTTGCATGCAGAATTTGAAATAAATCTCGCATCGTCAATAATGCTCTAAAAAACTAATTTTTTTGCATAAAATAAATTTTTTCATATGCGTGTTCCAATCGGACTGTTTAAAAAAAAACTTTTAGGGGCGAAGCTCCTTATGGTCTAGCCTTGTCCGTCCGGCGTCCGTGCTCACATCGATTGCCATCCCGACTATCTTAAAAAAAGAAAAAACGTTTGCGCAGTCAACAGGATTCGAACTCTATGCGAGGAGACGCCAATGGATTTCTAGTCCATTGACTTAACCACTCGGCCACGACTGCGGGACGAGTAGGGGCTTTGAGATGTGGTAGTAACTCAAGAGCTGGGGTTTCTGTCATGGATGAAACGTTGAATGTTGCCGCTCAACGTCTATACAGGAGAGGGTGCTGCGGTCAAATGCTTATATAATCACGTTAAACTTTGCATGCATTGGCTGAACGTTTATAGACGAGAGGGCACTGCGGTCAAATGCTCAAATGCGTGTATATAACCACGTTCCATACCACACATTCTCTTTCTGACATGGACCGTTGACTTAAGCGGTGGAGATGCGCTCCCATGGCTTCTAGCGGATCCAAGCTGATCCGCTGGAAGAGCCACTGGCTCTGCATTTCACCCACCATAAAGCAGTAATAATGAAGTCGAAACGCAACCCGGAACTCAGCACTACCTATGAGCAATAAAAAAAAATCAGCACCATCAGCACTATCTATGAACAATAAAATCAGCATCATCAGCACCACCAGAGATTCGCCCCAATCAACATCATTCACCACGTGGAGATGCAGTCAATTTTTTTTTCTTCTTTTCAGTGGTTTTTAAAGCTTCGCCTTTATGAGTTGAACGCAATAGCGTCATTGGGCCCCGTTCGCATAGCCTTCTTAGTCGCTTCATGCTCTACCTGCCAGTGAGCAGGAAGTGCGACGGACATGGCCTAACCTAAAGCGTGTCTGGCTCGCATTCGAAGGGTTGTAGGTTTCATTCACGCCTAAAATTCTTAAAATTTTTCTTTAAGGCAAATGAATTACTTTACAAAGTGAAATCATTTGAGACATGCAACACCCTTTAATTCCCATTGCATGTCATGCTTTTTATTCAACTTAATTCTACACGTGATGTCATGTTTCATGAGAGTGCTGTGGGCTGTTTGAAATTCCTGCGTGATGTCATGTGGCTGCGACGTCATGACCCTATCGAGCAATCAGGATTTTCCCGTCACAACGCTGCCGATGCCGGCTTTTCTGCGACACGAGCTCCTCAATGCTGTTGCGTTAAAAGTATGAAAGTGAACATGTCAGTCCATGCAACATGACATTACAATAGTCTTGTTGCCTTTCTGGGGAAGTGCCATGCATTATATAATGTAAAATACCAAGTGCACCCCCATGTCACAGTAAGCACCCACCAGTTACTTTTGAAATGTTTTGAAAATAGTGTAAGCAAAGTAGATATCAAGCGCCCACTTCAGGCTTCTGAGCCCGCCTAGTTGAAGGGCAACTCCGCTTCATGTTTTTAATGCGAATAGCATTCTTTGGCTACTTCACGCACTTTTCGTCTATGTATCTATCTATCTGGCAATCTAACCTCTTACGCCGCGGGTCGATAAATAAATAAAAAAGACCGGCGCCGGCTGGGATTCGAACCGTTGACCCTTTGATCAGCAGGCAGACGCGCTAACCACAGAGCTATGAAGGCAGTCATTCAACGCATTTAAACGGTTGTTTATATCTTATATAGACGCGCTTACAGCGCTGTCACAGCGTCGCGCGCTCCATGCATGAGGGCATTCCGCTCTCGTGAGGCTGAGCACGGCCGCTAGCTCACCCTCTCCCGCGCTCGGGAGAGGGTGATGTAGCGGCCGTGCTCAGCCTCACGAGAGCGGAATGAGCCCTCGTGCATGGAACGCGCGCGCACCGGTAGCTGTGACAGCGCTGTAAAGCGCGTCCTATGGTAAAGATATAAACAACCGTTTAGAGTACCGTTGGTTGAGACTAGCTGAGACGCCAGAAAGTCTGGTTGGTACCATTTTGAGTGTTTGTGCGTATGGCGCGTGCTTTGCTCGCCTTCCTAAGTGACACAAACGCACGTGCTGGGCTGCGGAGATCGTGCGCAGGGCTGTGAAAGTGTCAACAAATTTAGAATCGCCTCAAGAGTGGGCTGGCGTATCTAGAGTGTGCCGACCACCTGACGAACGCGCATAACTCCGCACCGTTTGATGCTATTCGCATTAACGTAGATAATCATTCCCAAAGGATGGGTTCTGCTGATTTTTTTGAAAAAACAATGCAGTCCTCTTCAGTATCACCTAGGAAGACCACACATCAAATATTACGAAGTAGTTCTGTCTAAATGTATCTTAAACAGTCCGGCAAACATTGAAACTCGCCAGGTTGCTGAATTCGGTTACTCACAACCAACAGCGCAGCCAAGGCTACGGTGTGGGCGAAGCCAACATTAAAGGGGCACTGACACCCCAAAGGTCGTATATTTTTTTATTGTCTAAAACGACGCAAGTTGTAGTCATAAACACGCAAAAAAAACCGCATCGCGAAAAAAATTTTCCTGCTCGCGCGCGCCTTTTTATTTTTGGCGTTTAAATCTCCCGCCGCTACCTCCTTGCTTCTTATGATCGATGACGTCAAAAATCAGGAAATTTAGAAGCTTTGTAGGCGACATTTCTATAACATTTAATAATGGCAATCGTAAAACATGTTTTTTAACGCAATTGCAAACGCACTACGGCCCTTCTTTTTGAAATACCAAAAATCAGAGTTCGGTGAGATGTCCCTTCCTAGATTTGTGTCCTCTCTTTGGCGGCGCTCGAGCAGATCGGCGTGTCGGCGAAGAAACCGGTTTTTTCCCGCGCCGGCTCCCTTCTATCCTGCCAGCTCGCCTCCTCCTCGCATCGGGTCAGCGGAGGTCCGAGAGAAAGTCGAGTCGCAGGAGACCGCAAAATTTGACTGACTGCACTGCCGGGGACCGCGCGGGAACTTCAAATTCAGCATTTGGAAATTGTTTTTTTAATTCACAAATACTGAATTCCCAAGTTTCGAATTTTAAGGGTAATGTCCCGGCACCGTTTTCAATCGTTTCGGATAATAAAAAAATATGATTTTGATGTGTCAGTGCCCCTTTAAGCTAAATGTCATCACTGTTGCCCCCTTTTGCTTGTTTTTACTTCTCCGGGCAAGCATAACAGGTGATATCAGCAATGTTTCCTCTCGGCGCTCAGCGGTGTTTATGTAATTGGCATAATGCGCCTCCGCAGCGCGCTTCTAGGGAGCCGTCCAGCCGCCCCATCGTGGTCCCGCCGTCTTCGTCGTCACAACCGTCGTCGTCGTATCACCATTTGCGATTATTGTATAACGCAGTTTCGTCCACATACGGACACTGCATGAGCAGACTTTTGCCGTAGTTGTGCAGACGTCGTCGAATGTCGTAGACACCAAAACGTGGTGCAGACGACACTTGCTCCTAGCACACGCCCACACCAATCCCACTCGTCGTTGCGTAAAGGTCACGTAACATATCATACCACGTGATAGTATTCTTGGCGGCCCGAGGCCAATGTTATCGAACAGAGCCGAAAATTCTGCTCGTGTTTAAAATTAAAAATATATATCCCATTTTTTGCGAAGCAATTGACATAGTGTCTTTTACTAGGGCTTTTTAATGCAAAATCAGTCATTATCCCGAAATCTCTGGAATTGAGCAGAGTGGCCCCTTTTAACCAGGGTGCTCCCCTCTGAAGTTGCTTCTCCAAGAACCCCCGTGTGAAGTGGTGAAGCCAACTCTACTGTGTGACCCTTACGCATTTTTGCTCTTGGATCAGACAAGCGCCCTACGCTAGTTCTTCAAGATTATTCCAAAGTTCTGGGTGGACAATTGCTCGGTATTTTACGGCATTCCCTAGTAGGTAAGCCTCTTCAGTCTTTTCACAACTCAAGACCGGCCGAAAATTTCTTTGAAGTGGGATGCTTTTTATTTTACGGCGATTCCTTAAAAATGCACGAGGTATCACCGAGCGGCTTGAGTGGGAACAAATGAAAGATTTCCATGTTTCTTATTCCATACTTCTTTTTGGGATGGATTTCTCAACATTTTAGCTAAGTAAGAACTGTTCTTTTTCAAAAGCCAGAAAAAATGCCGGTCACAAAAGCATTATGATACTAAATTGCAGAATTGTTCTCAGAAAGACAGGAAACCAGCAAAGCTGATCTTGAGAGGTGGTTTGTGCACGCAAGACAATGGTTCAAGTGCCCGTACCGTTGTCAAGTGCCCCGTCCTTGATCTGCAACAGGGCAGCCAAGCCGATGTTGTCCTTGGTCATGACCCTGTTGAGCATGTCATCCGAGCCTTCGGCATTGGCCATGGCCAGTTGGTTGAACTCCACCAGATGCTCCTTTAGCAGGATGAACCTGAGCAAATTGTGCAAAACGGTCAAGTGGTAGCAGCGTGCAAGCGTACAAATGGCCAAATATCACCGTTAAAAGTTGACCTCTGCATTTTTCTCTTTCCTGACTGTGCCCACAGAGTGTCAATCACCCGCGATCGATTGGAATGGGGCCCATTTTAAAACCTTCGCAGAGCTTCCCACAGCTTTTTTATACTCGGAGAGATTGGCAAATCGGTGGAGCTTGTGACCCGCTAAATATAGCTAGAACAAGCCAAACTCGCGATAACACAAGATGAAGATGCGTTTCGTTTCACCACCCCACTCTGAGCGAGCCGACAGAAATTCGCAGTTACAAGTAGTGTTATGAAAACATTTCTCAATTATCG
The DNA here is from genome assembly GCA_037355805.1 of Ixodes ricinus. Classification (NCBI taxonomy): domain Eukaryota; kingdom Metazoa; phylum Arthropoda; class Arachnida; order Ixodida; family Ixodidae; genus Ixodes; species Ixodes ricinus. The sequence goes on from JAZHYW010068280.1 coordinate 50,360, forward strand.
GTATTCTGCTACGCCTGTAATTGAGCATTGCATTCAAAGACCGCTCACTTTTTATCAATCTCCACTAACAAAACTTACAAGTAAGCTTTTTCTGTTACTGTAAAAAAAAAAAAAACATGCTTTCGCAAGCAAAAAAAAAAAAAAAGTCGGTCAATTTAGTGTTTGGATTTGCAGTTCCTGCATAGCGAATGCTTTCCACGGTGTTGAGTGGTGGTGGCAGTGGGATTTGGAAGACAAGAAAAGGAAATTAAAAACTAATATTTTTAGTGACCGTTGCAAATAAGGACGTGTGGGCAATAGACCCTTTCCGAAATTCAGTCTGGCCACTTTGATCACTATCATCATCATCATCATCATCATCATCATCATCATCACCACCACCTGAAAAATGGCATACGTGCCATACTAATGGCGGCCTTCCGTTTCGTGATGACGGAGCATGTTGCTGGAACGGCTGAGGACCCAAGAAACAGAGTGGGTGAGGCAGGGCTCATTCGTCGCCCTAAGCTTGCGTGACTATGGGAGATAAACAGCTTGTGGATGAATTTCTCTTCATTCCTGCTATCACATGTGATGTCACTGGTACAAGTGGCTTATGTATGAGTCATTTAATAATACACTTGAAGAGCAAGGGATCGCCTGTTTGAATTAGAAACTTGTCTGTACTGTCTGAAAAACTTCTGCTATGCATCTGAAATAGTGATGTGCAAAATATTTGAATTTTCGAATGGTATGCTATTTGATATTCGCTACGAGGTGAACTGCAACATTCATATTTTTCTAAATGTTGATCGCGGCAAGTTAGCCTTGTTGAGCGCACTTCTTACAGAGCACAGGTGCACTGCAGAGAAGCAACAACCGCAGAGCCTGCTTGCGCAAGTGTTGTTTCTCCGCAGTGTACCAGAGCTCGGTAAGAAGCGCACTCAAAGGGGCTAAAACGCCGCGATCGACCCTTCAAATAATACAAATATTGTCGCTGCATACTAAGGAGGAAAGCACACTTTCAAAGCGGGATGGTGAACACGCACACCTGGTATATTTAGAAAGAAACAAAAACTATGTAAATGTTGATATCTACAGTATAGTAAAATTTTCATAATTAAACTGGCTATTATGCGTGAATATGTGTTAGGCAGAGATGCCCTGAGAAATCCACATTAATCATTCATGATTGAAAAAAGATATTTGTGTATAGCATGGGCATCTCTATAGGGTTAATTTTATGTCAAATGTTTTCACTCGCCATCCCAATGTAGGCATTGGCCTAGAAAGGGACAAGTGGAAGCTTGGGAACAACCTTCACGAGCTCAGCTGGGTCTGTCTAAGCATGATGCAGTATTGAAAGGCTTAGTGAAAATATTCAATATTCAATTCGAAAATATTTGGCCAAAATTACTATTCACTTCAAACTCAAAATCCACTTTTTGCATAAGCCTAAAAATCTATAAAAAAACATTCACATTAATGTTTTTTTGTTTTTTTTTAACTTTGAGGACAAACAAGATGTGTACTCCCTTTCAACTTGGAAACAAGTGATGCCTTCACATCTTGCTCAGGAAACTTGTAAACACAAAAAAGAGGCAGACACAAAGGAGGAAACACAGACAAGCGCTTAGTGTACCGTCGCTGTTTTGAGAGCACAAGTTTCCTGAGCACCATGCATCACAAGCCCAACAGCAAGTCTAGTTAAACTTTAATATATGTCCTTCGCGACCACAGAACCAGCCTTTCTCCGAATGAAGGGTAGCCGGTTCCAGATTCTCGAAGACTGTAAAAGACGTCAACAGCCAGAAAAAGTTTCGCAAAATAGCTCACTTGTTTGTACGATAGAAAATGGCGCAGCCGTCGACGTGTTTCCGATCACCCTCGGACATGGTCTTGGCCCTAGACTTTGGGGAGAAGATACCATCATAGCCGTCCCTCTTCAGCTCCGGAAGAAAGAATCCATGAAATTGTTCTGTTTCCACTTCCTGCAAAAAAAAAAAAAAAAAAATGGTTGAAAGAACAATGGATGCTGCTAATCTCTCTACAATGTGCACATCCTATCCAACTACTACTACTACACTTTCCTGGATTTTAATGTGCAACAACGTAGCAGTGGTATAACAATAGCAGACTCTTGTACAGCATGCACTACAACAGCAAAGAGGTCCACCCAAAAATAAAATGACAAAAGACTTCAAGATAGTATTGGATTAAAATGTTTATAAACTCTAACAACTGCTATGACTTAACTATGGGCTGAAAGCCTCTATTAAATATACCAGCTACATATTAAGCCTTGAAAGATAAGTAAATTTTAACCAAGTCTTTAATTATTGCATTACACTATAACGCTACAATGCCCGTCACAGCCGACTTTATTTCTTAGGGGGAACATTTTCGAGTTTAAAAAGAAAACAACCCACATATGTACAGAGCATGATACTGTTTGCACAAACAAGCAGTTACCAGTATTTCCTTTTTTCCCCTTAGAATTGAGACTCGTCAATTCTTCTATTTGGTATGGTGTAAAGTGCTCATTTGGGGAACCAAACCTAGCGGTAAAATTTTGTGCTGCTCAATATTTGTCTAAGTAAAATGTGCAGAGCACCAATGTCATGTCCGCTCTGTCTTGCACAGGGCCCACAACAAAACTTCACAGTCACAAAATCCCCATGTTTGCCACATAAAAGAGGGGAAGTTCTGCACATTATTTAAGCGCTGCACGAAGTAGTTCTTACAAGATTTGGTTTTTGAAGAAAGAAACAATGCTTTTGGCATTTGAAACACGCAAGTCTTGAGAAAATAGCAAAGGTAATCTACGATGCACTTACATGTACCTTAACACACAAAGGGCGACACTAGTAGTAACATTCCGATAGGATCGTGACCTTTTTACTATGGTTCTTGAGGTGAATATGAGTATAGAAAAAGCTGCTTTTAGATATTTTCTTAGGGACTGCTTCTGAAAAGTGCAACAGCAATAAAGCCTCGCTCGAGTCACGACACCTCTACAAAGAAGAAAGCAGCCTGGCCCACCTGGAGGGAGATGATGTCTGCCGAGTAGTGCCGGATTTCGTCCATGATCCCTTTCCTCCTGTACTCCCAGCTGAGTGCCCACGAGGGACAGTAACCATACACTTGTCTTGTAGCATACTTGTCACACAACACATTGTAGCACATCACAGTGAACACGGCTGCAAGGCAAGAAGAGACAGCAATGCAGCAGTGTCAGCAGACTACTTCCCACAAAAAACGTTGGGGATGTACAGCAAGACGAAGAGCCATTAATCTAAAGCGCCATTAATATTGAGAGATGGCCCAGCCTTCCAAAGATAGCCTAACCATAAATTCACGCTGCCCTGAGTTTAGACAATTTGAACAAGAGAACAGGCTTTGACAGCGATAGCAACAGCTCCTTCGACAACTTAGGAGAGAAGTAAAAGAGTGCTTGCTCCTTCTATCTTCCAAATAATATGATGCTTCCAGCGTGGTCTAGGGCTACTGATGTAGGCATCGGCAGGTGAGGAACCAGACGAGCAGCATTTCTTCCACCTTCTGCGGGTCATACACGGAAAGATAATCTACCCTCTTTTTTCGGGATGTTACGGTATTCCCTGCAGCTTACCTTGGGCAGAATCAGTTTTACTTTGTTTGGGCACCTGTCACCATTGCCACCATTTACATAAAATGCATAAAAACCGACAAATGTGAAAAGAAACAGCTTTGCATTTACCAAAAGGTGTTGCATTAAGTGCTAAATTAAAAGCATGGTACAGCCTGTGTCCCTGGTGGAAAAGTGGCTAGAGGCAAGTCAAAAAATCTGATGACATCAGTTGCATTAAGACTAAAGATGTAATGCAATGGATGCCAAATGCAACACATAGATCAGCTGACATGTAGTGTATGTTCAACAGCTTCAGACGAATCAAACTACTGAATTAGCCCAGAAACATTTGGGTGGCACCCCCTTACGGTGAGCCGGAGTGACATCACGCCGAGGACAGAATTTTTCCCTCGCTCACCCTGCTCGCCTTGCGGAGGCTGTGACGATGTTAGCTGTAGACACATTCGTTTCTATTTCCTTTGTGTGCGTGTTTATTACAGGAAACAAGGATTTTCATATGTGGCCTTATTGAGGTATGGCCTGTAGCTGCAAGTGAAACTTCAACCAACATTTCAGGCATGGTTGACAGGGCAGGCAGCACATGAATCACAGCTGGTATATGAAAAGAAAAAATTGCTGCCACACTTGCAGGAGCATCACAATATATTTACATCTGACACAACCAATGCTGCTGATGGTCCAAATGAATTAACAGGTTATGTATGCTATTTTTTTATCTGCTTTTAAACAAAAACATATCAGCAGAAAAGCTGCATGCTACTCGAGCAACATGTTAAATTCTGGGCCATGGAGAAAGAATCACACGTGAAACCGCCCATGGGCCTTCGATATAAGTTCAATTTGTATGCCTGCAAAGTGGGGTGTAAGTTCTTTAACTCATGAACATGCAAGGAACAAAATTTCAGCGTCTTAAACACTTACGCCGCCACTTCGCCGACCCTCCGCCCGATCACCTTGTGTTGTGTGGACTAGTGTGGATGGGCAGAAGGACCATGCGGATTTTTTTCAGTAGCGCACCAGTCACCAAGCTTTGTTTGGAGGTTCATCGATCGAAATTGCCTCAACCGATAGCTTTCGGTACATTTTATAACCCAATTAAAAAGGTGAACGTGACAAGCACGTTTAGAAAAGATACAGAAAGCCCATCGGAATAGGTCTCTCCCAGCATCTTGTACACTGGGTAAACGAAGTCCCACTCTTCAAAGTGCTTACGGCACACAACGGCTGACAATGACGGTGCCTTTCCTATTCTTTGTTTGATTGTTCATGCTTTCCTTAACCTCGACGTTTTCGAGCAGTGAAAGATGATACCGGGGTTCTTTTGGGAATCGCATTGCGGCACTGAACAGTAGGTCAGCATGATCACAAACCCTACGGTCGTGAGGAAACGGGTGCAGGGAAGCGAGCCGGATGCGAGAACGCGAAGCGGAGTCCTTTGCCTGACGTCAAGGTACACCTCACCCAATCAAAATGCGGCGACCGCAGCAACGCTTGTGTTTGCTCTCGGGGCTAATAGAGCATAAAATGCTTCGAAAATTCCTATACATACATTTCCATTCATCTACCTCTTAACGACAGGGAAACTGGCCATCTTTAGAGCCAACCCAGACATCACTAACAATAAAGGCATCTACTGTAAGGCACACTTTCTTGAAGTTACCGACCAGCGGAAGTTCAAGTTTGTTTAACGCAAATAAATTGGCAAAGATTGCATTACATGAGGGAAGAGGGGTAAAGACAGCAAATAAAAAGTCCCCAAAATACTATAGAAACACATTAAACAGAAAAAAGATTGATCTCTAACTCCTGTGTTCCACAAGGAATCCAAGCTCAAAATGTCCTTACCGACTTTGTTGTTACCATAACCGATATGCGTCAGCCTTCCTTGAGAATGTGAACTTTCTTTTTTAATAGTGCTTTATTTTTCCAACCATGAAACAATTTCAATAAAGTGTTCTTTTCTAGCATTGTTGTCTACTGACTGTATGAAAATGCTGAATATAATATGTATGCCTTCTGTGTTTGGTTTCATTGAATGTTGAACTGCTAGCACCATCTTTGCCTTTATGGCATGTAAAAAAAAAGATGTGCCGTGCACAGGTGTTCGGTAGTGGAGCATGCACCAGGAACAAGGACAGACATCAACAATAATTAGGGTTCTGCATTTTCGGGGTTTATTATTATTATTTTTTTTCTAAATTGGGGTATTTTTTTTTAGGGTTTAATTTTCTTTTATAGATGTGGTGTTTTGTGTAAATTGGTTAAGTCATAACCAATTTACACAAAAGAAAAACACCAAATCTGTAAAAAAATTAAACAAGAAAAAAAAAACGATTTCGAGAAAAAAAATAAACTCCGAAAACGCAGAGACTCTAACAATAATGTATGTATTTCCTATTCCTTACATATGTTTTATTAATTCTTTGATGCCTCTTATACAATGGCCCACATGGCCCTGTAATACTAATTTTATAAAATAAATAGGTAAATATATTAATTTTAGGCATGTGTGAATACAACTGGAAACAGTTTGATCCATATGGGAATAGTGGATTTTGAGTTTGATGCGAATAGTAGTTTTGGCTGAATATTTTTTAACCAAATATTGAATAGTTTCTCAGTATCCCACTACCGTGCACCATGCTGAAACAAAAATTCAGCTGAACTAGTGTAAGTTGTCTTTAACATTTCACTTGCCCACTTCTAAGCTTAGTTAATTTTAATATAACTATATGAAACAAAACATTTGTTGGAGCTATCTTCATTGAGGGGATTTATAGATCTGCTTGCTAAGTGCAAATACTCTTTCGTTTATACCAAATATTAAAAAAAAACATGAATGATGAACGCGGGTTGTCAAGACATCGCCTGCCTAACATATACTGCTCTTGCATAATTGCGGCGGGTTAGCCCCGTTGAGTGCGCTTCTTACCGAGCACCAGTGCACTGCGGGAAGCAATACCCGCGGAGCCCGCGGGGTTCGCGAGTACTGCTTCCCCGCAGTGCACAGGCGCTCTAGGTGTATCGCATCGCGATAAGCTAAGGGCTGAAGTTTGCTGTATCATATACAGGAAGCACACCCAACGGGGCTAACCCGTTGCGATCAACACTTCGAAAAGTATGAATATCGCAGTTCATCTCGAAGCGAATACGGAATAGGCTATTATTCGGGACTACTATTTCAGACTATTATTCGATACTACAATATTCGCACAACAGTAATTGATTTACATTAATAAATATACCGAAACAAACTCAATTTTATTATTTAATACAACCAGAACAAAGACAAAGTGATTGTGAGCACCTTGGTCGCTCCATTTAGCGTGGAAACTAACGCATACGATTAAAGAATCCAGAAAAAATGAGGCCCTTAGAGTGAACAGTAATATACCGGGTGTTTCAACAAAGGCTTTCAAAAATCTCTAAAAATAGGATGTTAGAAAAAAAAAAACTTTTTCCAGGGACAAATTGTTACCCACAACAAACGTCAAAAGTTGCAAAAAAAAGCTAAATAATTACCTAAAATTTATTAATAAACTTTCTAATTAGTCAAATAAACATATGGTTCCAATTAGAAACTTGATAAGCATAATCAAAAACCATTATATAAACTCATTTTAGAAATACAGGCTGCCCGGGCCCGCCTGTCTTTCTAAAATGAGATATAATAATAATTTTACGGCGTTAAAAAAAAAAGTTTTATTTGGGTGCATTTTTAGGTTTCGTTTTCTTATCGGAGTGGATCTTCGCGCCCGCCGTCAGGCTCCCCGGTGGCCGAGACGCGTAACACAACTGCGTCATAATTCTCTCCATCCTACGAGAGCTTCGCGCCTCGGCCACCGGGGAGCAGGACCGCGGGCGCAAAGATGTGCTCCGATAAGAAACCGAAAGCTAGAAATGCGTCCAACCAAAAGATTTTTTTTTCAGAACGTTGTAAAGTGTTTTGTTTTTGCCTTGTAAGTGCAATCCACTTATAACGATACCAGATATAACGAAGTACTGCTTATAACGATCAGTCTCTAGAGTTTCAAGACTAAAAACGCCCAGCTTCTAGTCCAGATACAACGATAATCGGTTATAACGATTGAATTTTCGCGTTTTCTCATTATCGTTATAAGTGGATTGCACTCGGGGGCGGATGCAGGAATTTCTAGAGAGGGAAGGGGGGGGGGGGGTCAGGCGTTTGTCAGCGTACCCCCCCCCCTCCCCCGTTTCCAAGCCCTAAATTTTTACACATGCAGAAATCAAGAGGGGGGTCAGGACATCTGGACCCCCCGCTCTAAATCCGCCCCTGATTGCACTTATCTAGAATTCCGTGTTTTCAAAGTTTTTTTTCTTCTTTTTTTGTGAAAATCGGAGCGTGTTTATCGGAGTTCATCTTTCGATGAAAGTTCGGGGTTTGTCGGAGTTAATTTTTTTTTTCAATTCTATATAGAGATAAATTTAATGACTGGACTAAAACACACTAAATTCACGAAAGAATAATCCGTATAGAAAGATATTTCTGCAGTTGCATATGGCACTGGCACCTTTACGATTAGCAGTACTAACTGTACCACGACAAACCTTGAAAACAAGTGTTACTTCAATAAACGTCAATACTTTGAAATTTCCAAACTCCTGTACGCATGAAAACCAGAAGTACATTGTCCTATATTGCACTGAAGAAACCTTGACGAGATAAACGGGAAACCCCTATTTGTCAGAAGCCCGAGATAAAAAAAATAGTGAATTGGCTTTTTTTTTAGGATTACTTCCCTTGTGCTCTGACAAATTTTAATTCGTAAAATATCGTATATATATTTTTTTACCTTCTATTTTGCCATCGTGACCTCGAAATTCAGAGTTTTACGGACAAACCCGAATAGTCGAAAATTTTACCGGCGAGTGTCCTTCGGAATTTATCGAATTTATTCAAAAACACTGAACAGACCTACTTATATCTTTCTAAAATGAGTTGATTAAGTGGTTTTCAATGACGTTTAGCATGTTTTTTTTAATTGAAACCATGTTTACTTTTACTCATTAAAAAGTTCATTAGTAAATTTTCGTTGATTATTTCGATAATTAGCATGCTTCTTGCAATCTGACGTCCGTCGTGGCATGGCAGTTGGTTCCTGGAAAGAGTTACTTTTTTTCTTAACCACCCTACTTTAAGCGATTTTTGAAAGCCCCCCTTTGGGGGGGGGGGAAGGAGAGTGGGGGGGGGAGAGAGCGTGCGAGGGCCCATGGACGAATTCACTGAAGTTTGATCCTTTCAATAGCACTTTCCAGATATTCTCCAAACAACGAGAAAAAGATATACTGTATACTATATAAAAATAGCAATCATTTTCTCGCGACAAAAATACTAAAAGCCAAGAAAGGGGTAAAATCACCTATTACCTCCAAACAATGCGATATTAAGGTTGCATGACATATTCACGAGCCTACGCAAACAACCTCAAGGTCACCCGAGGATGCAGAAGCGTCTAATGGACGCTGCTTCCTGATCGGCGAAGCCTAACCGGACCAGAAATAAATACGCTTCGTGCCCTTCATTAGGCATGCCAAAGTCAGGAAGCGTTGAGAACTTACTCGACGGGTGCGATCGTGTTGGGTGGGCGACTTGTACCCAGGGCCTCTGGGGTGGTTGAGATGCAGTGACTGCAAAAACAAACAAAGGCGGAACCTTAAGTCAGACTACACTTAAAAGAGCAGACAACACTTAGACAAGAAAAGGAAGCCACTGGAATGAAATGCTTCGAAGACCACCGATGAAGTGCACGACGAAGTGTTCAGATAAGATCGGCTAAATTTAAGCCGAGCTTGTTGGTTTCATTACGTTGCGAGTGGGGTCGGCTTGAACGTGTACACAAACACACGCAAGAAAGAAGTGAAGTGGCGTGTATGTCCACTTTTTCCTCGCGTGCACTCGTGTTTTGTGTTCCAACCGGAGTTCATCCGCAAAAATTGACAACGCTTTTAAGTAGTGACTAATGTTCATCAAAGAGACTCGATTAAGAAGGCGAGTGAGCGGAATATTATTCACCGCTCCAGACGGGACGACTCTATACTTGCTGTCACCTCAAGAAAAAAAAGCAAGTTTTGCACACAAGTCATAGTTCTGGCATAAAATTTGGTTGTAAAAGATTTAAAAAAATGCTGCTGCTTGGATCTCATGCGTGTACATGTTGATAAAACAATAAATAACAGATTTTAGATACATGCATACAGATGCCCTAATTCACCGCATAAAATAGAGAACTAGCAACGCTCCGCAAGTAGCTGACCTTTATTTCTGATAGTTCTTGAAGGGAAAACAAATTTCGCAGCTAATGAGTAAGCACCAACCACACAAATATAACGTACACAAATGCCTTTGCTCCACTAGATACAGACCAAAAAAGATTAGAATTATGCGCGCAAGTTTCTCCAAGCTGAACAAAAAACGCTAGAGCCACGAAGTACGTCCCCGAGTGCTTACTTTCACGCAAGTCATTGTTCTGTAGCGCAAAACACTAGGAGCCTCGCGTGCATAAGACCAAAAGACGAGAGAGACACAGCATAGCTAATATACACCTATACGCGGCATACACAAGCCATTGCCATTGAAATTAGGTCAAGGAACTCCCGAGTGTCACGAGCTTGTGCCAGGTCGTTTTGAAACGATCCTGCGACCATGGAGTGCAGCCAAAGCACAAACCAACCTGCCGAGCCAGTGACAGAGAAGCAGGGTGGTATATGACCGTCAGTGACCGTCCGACATAGGCTCATGATACGTGACTACGCCACCCAAATGAAATTAAAGGTGCTGTTACACTGCTCCTTTAACACATTGTGTTCGAAGGAGGTTTGCTTCATACATTTGTATACTTCGAACACGTCTAAAGAACAGTTTCTGTGTGACCAATATGGGACCATCGTACCAGGAATAGACACGCCTCAGTCCGCAGACTGTCCTTTGTATGACGTATTAGCAGTGCGGCCTAACATTACAGTAGAACCACACATTTGAGCCCAAGTCAAGGAGGAAAGTTGTCTCCAAACAGGAACGACTCGCCGACGCGCGCAACCTTCGAAGCCACCGAGGAGTCGCTCCCTCCCTCGTCAGAAAACGTCGTCCTTCGGCATAGACCGGGGGCGAGTTGGCGGCCCTTCCACTCTCTGGTCATTTGCGGGGCTGGCCAGACTACCCAACACAATTTAGACCTCATCTGCGCCACCCAACGACCATCCGCTTGGGCAACCCCCGGACGCGCTCGGTATTACCAGCCGACAATTACCTGAACCACTTCTGGGAAGGCATACCCCTTTGCTCCCCTCTCTCATCTCACACGGCAAAACTCAAACCTAGACCAGCCGTACCCTAAGTGGCACAGGATGTACCAGCAGATAGCCCTTAGTCCCAGCACCTCCGGGAAATAAAATAAAACGAGCAACAGCAGCTGGCAAACGAGCGAGCCCCCCAATGACGCCACCAAAACGAAAGCAGCGCCCAAATCACAAGGCAGCGCGCGCCGTAACTCCAGGCATGCCCCCCCTCTTCCAACAGTTCCGCCGGCTGGATGCCAGGCATGGGAAGAAGCCGGTGCATCGTCGCGGTCCATTCAAGCATGCAGCCCCCACCAGCCGTGGCAGCGCGTATAAAGCTGCTCGCGGCGCGTAATGATGCAAGGTCTCTCTTATTCTCCCCCACCCAACGGCAGCCTTGGCCTTGAAAGACGAGCGCCAAGGTCAAGGCGGCATCTCTGGTTTCGCGTCGCAGCAACCCTTTCCTCGGCTTGCCGGGCGTGCGTGAGGGAAGCCCATCTGCGCGTACTGGTGGAACAACCGTTTAATTAATGCTAATTGGAGACGGTTCGCCGAAGACGCGCACTCGCACGGCGCCCCCGGGGGGCACGCGCGGTGCCGGCGGCGTCCGCCGAACCGATACCGCCGAGAAGACGAGGCCCGAGCCATTTCCACGCAAACGTCGGCACTAGTGGATTCCCGCAGCACAGCCTAGCTTGCGTCAGCGTCGCCGCCAGCGCGTCTCGCAACGTTTCACGACACGCGCGACGCTGGCACGCGGCGACGACAAGCGACGCCAAGCGTCGCATCGACAAGGGGCGATCCGTCGCAAAGAGCGTCTCGTCGAAGTTCAGCGCGTTTGCCGCTTGGGGCGGGTCGCGGAGCCACGAACGACGACGTCACGTGCAGGCCTTGCATTCTACGTGGTATTGGTTGATCGTTCGGCAACGGGAACCCTCTCTCGGGTTTCTCAATGCGCGTGTCCTCAATGCCCGTAAACAAAGCCAAAAAGAAAAAATACAAATACAACTAACAATCAACGGGACGGAAAAGAAAATAGTGATTTCTCAGAACCACCACCTTGGTCGTAGGATCATTCCCGTGCACTAACGCAAAAATAAGTTGGGCTGAGGCAACGGCGTTGACGATGTAATAATTGTGATGGAAGTGAAAAGAAAAAGAAAAGTTGTGTTGTGTGTATGTTTAGACAGAGGGAAGTTGGTCAGTCCCAATAGGCGTCTGGGAAGTGAAACCCGAACGCAAACAAAGCGTGCAAAAGGGGCGACCATCCGCCTCGTTCGTATTCAGATTTCCTCATCCGCTGCTGGCAACGCTGTTGCGCCACACTTTCTAGAATTAGGCTAGGTGGCGCAAGCTACCACCCGTTACAAAGGGTATAGCTATTAACATCCATCCATCCATCCGAACGACGGCCATTTCCCGCGCGTAACCATGGCACAACTTTCAAAAAAAACAATGCAATAAAAAAAAAAAACGCGTCAATTTATTATTAAAGATTGTCTCATACATTTGAGATACATCCAGAATCTAGCAGTGTCAGGTCAATACATCACTCGTTCCTTGCACGTTTTCGACTCGGATCGCGTCCACCGCAACTATGACAAACATGGCGGTTTTAAAACCGGCCTAGCACGCCAGTTAGGGCAGTTTTGCGCTTCTCGCGTTATTTTATTTAAACGCACTCCGAAAATCACAAATAAATAAATACTGTAAATAAATCGTGTCAAAATCAAAACGCCGGCCATCGTTATTGAAACCAGAGGCCCTCGCCGCCCGCAAGGGTACTTAGCCGCACGAAAGCGGAGTAGTGCGGCGAAGTACGCCCGCCGCCGTTTTCCGACCGCCTCGTACCTTTTTGTTCGTCCCCACACTCGATTCCCGTTCGTAAAATTTTGCTAAACTCCAAAAGTGGCGACTCCCCGCGTATCCCCGTGTCGTACGGTTGTCCCAACCTCAAAGCAGAAGAGAACCGAGCGCGAGCCGATGTCTTCACAAAACAAAAACAAAACAAACTCACGATCCGCGCCGGAAAGCAAAAGGGGGTTCGCCGACCGAAGAGAACGTCGTTCGCGAGCGTTTTGTTTTCTTTCGCGATAAAGAGCCGATGTTTCGATAGCATCCGCCGCACCTTCCCTCAACGAAGCAACAACCCTTTCGATGCCGGCCAGCGCGGCGATGTGTGCGGGAGGCAAGGAAGCAGTCCAACTGCAGCGCTCCTCGAATGGTACAGAGGCCGAAGGCTGGGCGTGGGAAAGGGTTATGCGGGCCCCTAATAACCACCGCGTTTTCACCGGACGTGTAGCTGCCGCGTTAATAAACGAGCCAAAGCACGACGGAGGCTTGCGAGCTGATACGCGAGCCTGCCGCGCTTATTTCGAGAGGGGAGATAAGTGGAGGTTGTCGTTCCGAGACGTTGTTTATTTGCTGCGTCTGAATTGGACGAATGAATCTCTTCGAGATGTCTTCCGACTGGAGTGTACGAGGTACTAATGCGTCTCGACCTGAAAACAAGGGGAGAAAAAGCACCCGAGGTGCATGCTCGAAACCAGGTTGGAAACTCGGCCCCTGAACAACACGGCGTTTTAGAGTTAAGGAGCACTGCAAAGAGGACGTTGCGGTTACCTAGACTGAGTTCCGGGTGTCTGCAGGCTGCATGCATAGCAAAGATTACCGTCCGGTCATTATCCTCGCCGATGCCGTCCGATAAGTGCGCAGTCTCGAGGTGAACACTTTTTTCAATAAAAAAATTGAAACAAACTGCGTATACTGCTATGCCACGACTGCTTTGCTCGCACAATCATGTTTGAACTTTTTGTTCTCGCACGCGAATAATTTTTATGTTGAATTTTACATTTGTTTTCAAACTACTAGGGGACGTTCATGGTGTCCGCCATAGACCCTGGTAGCACGCGCCTTTAAGGTCGATCATCACCGCAGGTTAATCAAAACTAGCCACTTCCTCGACGTTCTGGGTTTAGGACATAAGTTAGGACGAATAAACGAGGCCTTGGGGAGACCCCTTTAAACACTCTTGTAAGACGGCACATTTGCGAAGGGAAGAGTGACGTCGTTCGCCAACGAGCGTACCAAATATCAAGCATAAGCGCGCCCAAAATACGCGGACCAACCTCAGAGCCTACGAGCGCGAGCGATCAGCTTTTATACCGATGCTCCCGTTGTAAGAACTCTCGCGCAGCCGAGGTGAAGTCCACCGCAAGGAAGTCGCGAACTCTAACAATGCATGGAGCTCAGCACGGGTTTTCCACTTTGCCGACCCCAACGCGAGGTATGATTAATGTTGGCGGCATAGGATAGGCACCAGACCACGTGGCCGCTTGTTCTGGCTCCGATGAGAGGATGAACGATGCTCATATTTCTCGAATTTCTTTTGGCGACTGCCATTTCCTACAAAGAAAAACTAAGGCAAGTATAGGGTGGTCCAAGTTACCAGGCTCGATCTAAAATGGACCGTAAAAATCGACGCCTGCACGTAGCAATCTAAACTTTTTGTGAAAGGTAATTCACAGGTCGGTTTTTTCTTGTAAAATTACAAAGCGTAGCTTTCTTTCTGTAAAAAAATAAGGCCAAGAAACTTGCCAGGGTCTACGGCGGGTAGCAACGCAGACGACAGGGGTCCAGTAGCGGGGTATGTTTGGCATCTCGTATTGATAGATGGCGCTACCTCCTTATCACGGCGGCTCGTGGCCACCGTGGTTTATTAAAATGAATATAATCTTTTTGAAATGTACCTGCGGTTAAAAAAATAAATGCAACCAATAAAAGCAAAACTTCAAGTAAACAAAAAAAACGCGTCTGCATAACGGCGGCACTTTTGCTGCCAACAGATTTCGTCTGCGTGTCGTCTGCTATCTTTCGCTGGTCGGCTGCACCTTCAAACGCTGCTCCCGACGCCATCTATCAATCCGAACGCCAAACACACCCCGCTACTGGACTTGGTCGTCTGGGTCGCCGCCCGCCGTAGACCCTGGCAAGTTTCTCGGCCCTATTTTTTACTTAAAGAGAACTACGCTTTGTAATTTTACAAGAAAAAACCAACCTGTGGAATACACATTTGACGAAAAGTTTAGATGGCTACGTGCAGGCGTCGAGTTTTAAGGTCCATTTTAGATCGAGCCTGGTGACTTGAACCACCCTATATATTCAGTTACTAACGTTAGGGAGTGACTCTAAGTAGTATTTAGCAAAAGTAGAAAAAAATCGTTTCATGGCTTCTTTAAGGTGAAACGAAGTATAGTGCTCAAGCGTCTGCGCCGACTGCGCCCAAAGCGACCGAACGGACAAAACGGCCGGGGCACCCTTGACTTATGATTGCTGCACGTGACGTCATCGCTCCGTGCCAGTGGTCATTCCTATTATTTTTAAACAAACCCGACGGTGTGAAATGCATGCTCCAGAATTATTTAAAGCAATATGCGCCCTAAAATAGGGACAAGATGAGAGGGACACAACGAGAAGAGCTTCGTGTACTGCCCCTGTTTTACGGCGCATATTGATGAAAGAATCATGTGGGAACTAGCCC
Organism: Ixodes ricinus; assembly: GCA_037355805.1. Taxonomy (NCBI): domain Eukaryota; kingdom Metazoa; phylum Arthropoda; class Arachnida; order Ixodida; family Ixodidae; genus Ixodes; species Ixodes ricinus. Next base: position 65,806 of record JAZHYW010068280.1, read on the forward strand.
AGCTCCATTTTAATGCTCCGAAAGGGAAGCGCTCAGCAGCTAGGCTACTAGAATAGCCGCTGCCGTGGCGTCAGTGCAAGTCGTGTACACGTCTTCTGATGACTCTGTCCTTGCTGTTGTTACCGTCGCCCGGAACGCAATCAACGCAACTGTCCCTGGGCACTTAGAGAACCTTGTTTCTACGTTTACAACCAGAGGCCCGCTTTTGCCTCCCAAGAGACATCCGGTTGCTCCATTTTGGCAGGCCTTCTGAGCTTGTTGATGTCACAATTCCCAGGACAATGAAGCTCTACAGAAATAACGACAAACGACGAAAATAATCCCGGGAGAAAGGGAACAAGGGTGACAAAGGACAAACACAAATCTCCAAACACAGCTATGGTGACTGGTGCGCGACCGAAAAAATCCGCCTGGTCCGGTTATCGAACCCGGGACCTCTCCATTACAGGTGGAGCGCTCTACCAACTGAGCTACCAACATTTAATTGCATTATAATCAGAAATTACAAAGTTGGAGATTTAGCAAGGTCCTTACGCTGGGCTATTCAACATATGCAACAAATTTCATTTAATTTATTTCCACTTTAAAGGCCCAGTTAGGACATTACACAAAAAGGGGGGGGGGCAATTGAATACAATAAACCAACAAATAAACGCAAGAATGTAGAATAACACCAGGTAGAAGTCATACAAAATATAATACAACTGAAAGAGCACTCGCACAAGATGGATTTTAAGAGCGTTTAGGAACGCTGTTGAGTCACTGACGGTAACTATAGATGATGGTAGCTGGTGCCAGTCGGAAATGGCGAGGGAGGAAATGATTCATTAAAAGCATTGGTCTTACCGAAAATTCGTTCGATAGACGGGAGTTATTTAGGCGGGAAAATATTCTTTCTCGGGGCGATATTAAAGAGTCCTTGAGGTCTGAGCAATTGAGATTTTGTGAAGGAGGCACAGTAGGGAGAGTTTCCTTCGGTGGTGCAAATGGTTTATATTTTAAGGCAGAAACACTAGTGAAATAATCGTATGATGATAATGTGAAACGAGTGGCTTCGTTTTGCACTGATTCTAAAGCGTCGACAAGGTATGATTGATGGGGGTTCCAAATAGCTGCAGCAAACTCTTGCTTAGGTGTTACGCAAGCTTCATAAGTCATTTTTCGAACATGTGGAGGGGCATTTCGTAGGGTTCGTCTGATGAATCCGAGTCTCGGATGCTTCTGCAGAAATGGTTTCAACATGGGTTTTCCAAGAAAGGTTTGAAGTTAATCTGATGCCAAGATATTTGTACATGGAAACGGGTTGAATCACCTCGTTGTCTATGGTAGACTGATATGCTATCAAGGACAGTTTTCTGGCGAATTTAATTAATTTGGACTTGGATTTAATTAGGGACATTAACCATTTTCCACACCAGTGGCCAATTTTCTCTAGATCATCCTAAAGTTGATAGTTGTCGTTTACTGATGCAATCTTGTTATATAGACACAATCATCCGCAAAAAGCCGTATTTTAGAAGAAATTTTACACGGAAGATCGTCAATGTAGATTAAGAAAAGCAGGGGTCCCAGAACAAAACTCTGCGGAACCCCTGACGTAACGCTTGTTAGTCTCGATTCGTGATCGTTAGTGACTGTGTATTGAACGCAAGATGCAAGAAAATGAGTAATTCAGGAAAGTAGTAAGGAGTCTAATTGTAGGGATGATGGCTTAGAGAGAAGACGTTGATGAGGAACACGGTCAAAGGCTTTTGTGAAGTCCAGAAATATGGCGTCAGTTTGTACATGACATTCAAGTTAGTATGTAACTCGTGAACAAATTCGCACAGCTGGATCTCGCAAGATAAACCCTTGCGGAAGCCATGCTGATGTCTGAAGATGAATAAATGTTGTAGACAGGTGAGTCATGTGAGGCAGCCGAGATACATAGGTATGCTCTAGAAGTTTAGGCAACGGATATAGAGGTTCAGAGGAAATGGGACGATAGTTTCGACGCTGAAGACCAAATTCCCTGCTTGTAGATAGGAACAACACTGACGATCTTCCAGTTAAAAGGTAGACAGCTTTCGGAGAGTGACTGGTTGAATATGAGGTTAAGAGGTTTGCTGGAAATAGCGGCTATTTTTAAGAATTTTGGCAGCGATATTGCCAGGGCCTGCTAAGAGGATGGAAGTTTAAGTTTCTCAATAAATTTAATTATTACGGTTGCGTTACCAGTAATCGGCACTAGAAGATCATAACACTCTTCAGGTTTTGTTGGAATATTAGTTGGGAATTCGTCCGTAAATACGGAAGAAAAGGAGTCATCTAAGACTTCAGCGCAGTCATTCTCCCACACTGGTTCACCGTTGTGGTCGTTCAGATTTATAGTCCTGGGAGTGGTTTTGGGCGACGTAAGGTTTCAAAATTTCGTTGGATTACTACGCAAAAATGTCGGTAAATCTTCAGATATTTTTTTATTTCATTCATCTAGGTTTTTTTTTTTTTTGTAGTTTTCAAGTACAGCATAGTAAGAGTCCCAAGCACACGATATGTTAGTTCGCTTTTGCTTTGGCGAAAAGCCGTTTTTCCTTGTTACATAATGGCCTTAAAATTGTATTATACCATGGGCTGCGTGAGTCGGTGCGAATTCGAGTATAGGGCCCATATATTTACACAAAGTCAATACCCTTATCTTTAAAAAGAACCCAATTTTCTTCGACAGACCTTCGCGAAAACTCGGGTTCGAAGCGTATCATAGAAAGTTGCTAATTCATTTTTTTTTATTTCTTCGGAGGCGTTATTGTAATCGTGAACAATTTTTTTGAAAACAGGGCTTTTCACAACAACAGGCAAAGAAGGAACAACGTGCAGGATCCTGCAATCACTCAAACCTTCGAAGAGTTGGACTGACTTCACGAGATCAGAAGATGTAAGTGAGATGAACAATGTAAGAAAAGCGTGATTAACTGGCCCAGTCAATCTGAGGGATATTGAAATCACCAAAGCAAGACTGAATGAAACTCGTCTTTATCGAGCGGTTCGATTCGGCAAGAACTGATAAGCTCGTTACGTGTTGTTTTGTTGCGAATTAGACTCGGGGGCATAAAGCTCGCCTATAGATTGAGATTCTTCTTTAAAATAAATAACGTTTGTTACCAACGAGCAATTTGTAAAAAACCTATCTTGAAAGGCACGTTTAGGGTTTTCCCGTACTCAAAAAATCTGCTTTGAGCCAGCCGTACCGAAGCGGAGACGTCCCCTCGGATGGCAAAAACAGTATCTCAACTTTACTCCGCAAGCCTAACGCGCTTTCCTTGTCCTTAAAACGAGATAACTTGGCAATAATTGGTCTGTTTTTGTCTTCTTGAAATGTACCCAGCCGATGCGACCGTTCTAGATTAGCGGGATCCAAGAGGAACCGCTATTTTTCTGAGCAAAACGCAACGACTTTTCCCTCAGATTGGCCCCAAGTTTCGGAAGGAGAATCGGGACAGCCAAAGAACAACAAGTGAGACCGTCGAGGTCTTATTCTGATGGTCTTCGCGTTGTTTACGAACATTCACCAGCTGGATAGACATACTGTTCGGAAAGGTGGGACTATACACGATGTTTGCCGCAGTCAACTCTGCCTCGACAGCGGTTAATCTTGCGGAAAGTTGGCCCGACCGATGCATTCGTAATCTTTCGATTTTTGCCACCATGCTACTTTGAGATGCCTCAGTCCGTCGAACGCTGGCAATCTGTCGGCTATCGGGGAGGGGGACCAGGGTTCGATTCGACGTCCCCGATATTTCCAAAATCTCTCGCTAACCGGTCCTTTAGCTAACCACCACAAAGAACTTGTCATAAAATATTTCACGAACGTTGCGAGGAGCGGTGCTATGGTGGGGATTGTGTTTGTCTTCTCGTTAGACCGGAAGTTCGCGGGCATGCAACACGCAACAGCCCCTCCTTTTGGCGCTTTTATAACGAGGGTCAATACTCGTGCCATCCGCACCGCTGGGCAAAACGAGCCAAGTCCACACACAGTATCCTCCCCACAAATGCGCCCTGTCGAGCAGCGCACTCAATGGACGAGGTGTCGGCCAGAGTCCACGCTTTATGCAAGGTTGCGCGCTCGCTCCCGATAGTCGCTCGTTGCCAAGTCCAAAGGTTGCGCGCTATCGGCCCGAGAAATAAGCGGGCCACGGCAGGAAACGTCCGCGAGCTAAGGTCGAAGACAAATACCCAGGAAAGCGGTCGCACAACGAAAGAAAGAGTGGCCCCCTTTTTTTTTGGTTGTATAGACCAGCGCCGAGATTATATAGTGGCACAACCCCGTTCACTAGACCGAAGCCAACCGGTCTTCTGCCATCTCTGTTCGCCCTTCATTAAATTTGAAAGAAAAAAAATCTTTTTGTACGCATGCGTTTGGTCGACGAACGTTCCCGAAAGGTTCGTTCACCGCGCCGCGTTAAAGGCGCAACCACGCTTTAATGCAAAAACGAACAAAACAAAACTCTACCCAAGACGAGTTTGGGAAACCAGAGCGCAAAGCTGCGAGGGAAAATAATAATACGAAGCGAACGACTCGTTCCTCGCGCCCTTGAAAAACGCGCTAGGTGAGTGATCAAAGCGCTCTCTGTAACTGCGGCGCTCGAAGCAGGGAGGAGGCTACGCCAAGAGACGCAAACATGGCAGCGCGCTCCTCGCACTGTTGACCGTATATGCAAATGGGAAGCGCGGCGCGCGAAAGGGGGCAACCAAAGAAGGGAGAGAGAGAGAGAGAGAGAGGAAGGGAAGGGGGGGGCAGGAAAGCGCGTCACGATTCGAGAGCAATGTCACGGCTGCCGCGGTTGTTGTTGCGTGTCCGAGAATATTGGCAGGCTGACATCGTCGACCTGCGCAGAAGATGCGGAGTGGCTTCTTTCTGTTACTTGTCCTGGTTCGCGTTTCTCTTCTCTTTTTTTTTTATCGTATCTTACGTGCACTTACAAACCCGTAAGCTTTTTTTTCTCTCTCTTTTTAAAAGTTGTCTCTTACTCGAATAAACGACGAGGGTTGATAGAAAGCAGGGGGATCGGTGGCCGAGTGTGTTAACGTATACCACGGCTCGAGGCACGTGTAGCGAAAACTCGCCCTGCAGAACTCAGGCATCCTGGGTTCAAACCCCGACACCTGCCCGTTTCGATCTGGATGAGCATCGTACCGGAGTGCGGTCACGTATCGGGGCTGCGTGATGCACGTTAAGGACCCCAGCAGAAGTCGTACTGCGCTGACTGATCAACTGAAGGGTAAGAAGAAAAAAAGCTTGAGTTTTTAGGAAATAGGATTACTGGGCGCCATATTTGAGCGCGGAGTTCACAGTATATGCTCAGAACGAGCACCCCACTGTCGTGCGAATACAAGAAGACGTAAGTACAAAAGCCGTGATGCGGAATGCACGAATCCCGGAGAAAAGCTAATCTTTTTCAACCTGTGTGCAAGGTGGCCCTTTATCAGTTTAGGGCAGTACCGAAGCTACACGTGCCTCCCACGCAGGCGGTAGACATTTCGAAGTATAGGGCGCGCTGCCGCCGCCTTCGTTCCGCTTTCAAGTCGGCCGTTTTCAGAAGTCTGTCGTTATATTTGGACGTAGCCGCGACGGAGAAAATGTCAACTTGCAGAACCGCGGTGGAGCTCACGGTATAAGCTCGCGCCTACCAGCAACGGACTCGTGGTCGTCAGTAAACGTCCACCCATAGCCAGAGACACAGCAGATCTGCTCGTATACGTTTCAAGGAGAATATGGCTGCACTGCAGATCGCTAAATTCGCAAGCTTAGCCGAAGTGTTCGAGAATATTGGAACCAAAATAACGTACTTTGAACAGTTTTGTACAGTGCTGTGCAATTCGAAACAATAGACGCGTGTGGGTTTCAGAAGCGCTGTGCTCGCTCGAGTGCTCGGTGGCATAAATCATTTTGTACAGACACGCTGTCGCACGTTTGCCTTCGATAGCGCTTGGGAGGGGATGGATGTTCTCACCTATACACGTGACCGGGCTCTCCCAGAGCGAGCGCACTCTCCACTTTGGCAACCCAGAAAATGTGTATGGAAACCACGCACATATATTACACGAAGAACGCGCCCAGGAACGTCATGACGCCAGTGACTGCGTCACGACTCCTCGTGTTCCACGACTACACGTTGCATCGACCTCGGCTGTCACTGCAACCATCTTCTCGTACGAAGTCATAATAGGTCACATTCAAACGCAAATGTCTGAACCAGCCTTTAGGGCGGCGGCTTGTAACGTGGAGTTCTCGTATGACATGTCAGAACACTGAAGCGATAAGGTCACCCTCTTAAAGCCTCCCAAGGTATGTCATCGGCCTCCGATGCCACTGCCACAAAGCCGACCGCGCGGTGGAAGAGACTCAGCAAAGGAAGAAGAACCCCAGCTTGCCTCGCAAAGTTCGTCTCGATTTCTGCCCTACACGCTGACGGCCGGCCCTCCTGGCCATTATTTCGGAGACCGGCCCACACGAGAACTCGGTCAGCAGTGCAGTCCGTCGACCGAAGCGCCCGTGAAACTTGTAGTGCTTGCCCGGCTGGCTCACTCTACTTCCCGAGCAGAGGGAAGGAGAACGAGCGAAGCAACAGACAGGCAAACAAAAACATACCGGGCAGTGAAAACAAGAAGAGCAACAGTAGTGCCGCGAACAAGAGCGCCGAGAAGCGGCGTAAACTGCGCGCTGATCTCCGGCGACCGCTCCGTCATCAGCGAGGTCGGCCTGGTCTGGCCGCTCTCTTGCGCGCCGCGCCAACGACGCTCGCTGGCCCTGAATTGCGGTCATCTGCCGGTCCTCCCCGGGGGAGAAGAGGGCCAGGCACACACCATTCCAGCATTCGACACCCCACGCGAAAAACGCTGAATCACTGCGCGCATGCGCGGCGTCCGATATGCAACAGAAGACAGCTACTGCGCACGCCCAGGACGGTTCACATGTATTCACTGGCGGCCATATCTGAGTCCGCGGCGAGGACTCAGATATGGGACGAGGACACACACGCGGGCTTTCCATGAGAGCGCATCTTGCCTGGCCCTTGCGACACGGCGTTTGACGGCAATCAATCGCGAAGAAAAGATTGGTCACAGCCGGGTTTCGACCACGAGACAAACTAACGAAAGATAGCACCCAGCTCCGAGGCTATAAATGGAGATACGAATCTCGACCGGAGAGAGCAGTCAGCGGAGTTCCAGATTTCAGCCGCCAAATGCATTGGGTTCCCAAAGACTGGATGAGCGTCGGCATGCGGTCGTGTATCCCTGCCGCGTGATGCACGTTAAACGCCCAAGGATAGCAGTGGTAGATTGCACCGACTACCTTTCTCACCTACAACGGAGACTAACTGCAATAATACTTAGAAAAAAACAAGCTAGCTGGTGGTGATTTATGGTAATAGACCCCGAAACTCGGGAACACAGAAGGGGGAACACGTTGTGTTGTGTTCGTCCCCTTCTGTGTTCCCGAGTCTCGGGTTTTATTACCATGGACCTACAATGGAGACACCGGACGCCCATTGGGACCGACTAATTTCTCGCCGTCTAAACAAACATACTACGCAATTATTCTTCCCATGGAGGAACGACTCACTGACCTCTCGCCGTGTAGGCAGAGTAGAACTTATTTACTTTACATTCGGGTCGCACAATGTTTGAGCTGGCACGGACTTCCCGAGTCGCGTTCGTCTTTTTCCCCGATGATTTCAGCGAGAGCAGCGCTTTCCCCCCATCCGTCATTGTCTGCAGCGAGTCAACACCGATCCCATTCTCCTGCTCGAGGTCGACCGCTTCGAACCTGCACCAGCCCTTAGAACACACGCGAAGGGGATTTCGACGCCGAGGTGCCACGTCCGCCACCGGGGCAGACAAGGAGACACGCACACGCATCTTGTTCCTGCGGTGAGGCGTCGTCGTCGGCGCGCGGCGGCGGCGGCGGGGGCAGAGCGGACTTGTCACCGCGGCGTCCTTGACCCCGTCGCGTCGAAGGAGCGGAAAGGGGCCAAATATTTGCCGCCTCGCTGCGGGTTCGGCCGTGGAGCTTCGGAAACGTCCTCGACACGCTTCCGTCTCCCCCGACGTCGTCGCGGTGAGTGAAGGCACGCTCCGTCCACTCCACGCCCTCGGCGGGGACGCGCAAACAACGGCGCCGACACCGTCGGACGGATCGGAGCCGCACGGCGACAGCGAGGTCAGTCGCTGGGTGACAAATTCGCTTCGTCTTGTTCACTTCGCAAAGTCGCGCGTCGGTGACAGGCGACCGAATTGTATACGACTGGCCTCGTCCGCGTTTGTAAACGTGCGAGGTCTGATGATCGTTCGGCGGCGGCAAAATAAACCGGCGCGTGTTTCATCGATGCAATTACCGTTGTGACAGATTGTGAGGGCCGAAATACGCGAAGATGGACTGCCAGCGGCCGATCGAAATGACACGCGATAAAAATGGGCAGCGATCGTAACGTGCCCACGAACAGTGACGTGGAGGCGACCGGGCCAGTGGCAGTGTCGATCGATCAGTCGCTATAGTTTACACTCATTCTAAAGAAAAGGAAGAGAATGGGTCGACTTATGAACCCACGACCTGCAGCCTCTCCATGGCATACCAGGCGTCAGTACGTCGTCCGCCCGGCCTCACTTCGGATTCGGTCTTCCACCTGGCGCCATGAAATTTCACAAATAGAGCTCTCGCGCTCCAAGAAGGTATCCTGCCGAGCGCTGACACCGAGGTCAAGTTCGGTCTAACAACCACCTAACATCCAGCTCGGGCGACAACCATCCGTCTTCTTATCGCCCCCTCCCTCTCCTCAAGCTCTCGGGTTCGCACACTTGTCCGCGCACCCGCCGTCGCACATTTATAAACCAAAATAAACTGCCTCACTTCAAAGGAAAGAAAGCAAAGAAAAAAAAGCGGTGTATATGCATTATTTCTTAGAAGACAAGGCCTGCGCGTGACGTCATCGTTAGTGGATTCCCTACCCGCCCCAACCTGGAGTCGCCGCCTGCGTGAGCAAGGCTGGGGGTAGCGCCCCCACCGCGACAAATTAAGAGGTCGCCCCAGAGACCCGCGGAGGGGGGCCCCATTCGGCGTGGGGAGGCGATCGGCCGATCCATCAGAGCCCTGCACGACCGGGAGGGACGGCCTTGCGCCGGCCGCGCTCTCCCCAAGGGCACTGGGTCAGCGTGCCCCGCCGAGACCTCCGCCGACACCTCGAGAGACGAGCTACGCCGCACCGCGTCGGCCGGTCTCCTGCGCCGACCGACACTCGCCACTCGACCACCTCGTATCTCCGCGGCGCAGGTGAGTGAGGGTATGCCGCCCGCCGATGCACGCACCTTCGGGCTACGCTGGGCCCCAGCCGAGAGCCGGATTGGAACCGAGAGCGTCTTGACCAAGCAACATATATTTCTCTCTCCTCTCTCTCTCACTGACCCCCTCCTCCCTTTTCTTCTCCGTACACACACACACAAACTTTCTGGCGTAAATATTGGCCTTACCCCCACCCCCCTTTCGCACGGCATATGTTCTCATTTCGTTGTCTCTGCTTATTCGAATAGCCGCGAGTGAAGCCTCATAATTCCGTGTTTACAAACGAAGTTAACAAAGGGGAAATCCAGTCGCTCACGGCGATGCCAGCGCGGGCGAATGCCGATGTGGTCCGGTTCTGAGAAAGCTGCCATTCTGCGGCTATCCGACCACGGATCTGTGATTTACTCCCTTTTCCAACGAGCAATTACTCCTCCGGCGAACGCGCAAGAAAAGTGCAACAATTAATCGTCGGCTCCTCGGGCACGAAAAACAACAAATGGAATTTCGGGCACCAGTGGCTACTTTTCACGGGCGTTCGCAGACCGATAAAGGAGGACACCCCCTGTTCCCGCTATCGGCGTCGAGTTTCTCTAAATATGTTTCAGACGCGCAGATAGACACACACACAAACAAACAAACATACGCCGTCGGCTAAGCCAGCCCAGAATCTTCCGCGCTGACCGGCACGACGAGTAAATAAATCGTCTCGAAGGTATGAACCACCTGACCAAACTGGTTAGCGCGTACGCTCTTCGCCCGGCTGCGCGGACGTTTCCCCGCAGAGACGTGAGTCGGGCCTTGCCAGGGTCCCGCCGGAGACGACGCAGATGCCCGATAGAGGCGATGGAGTCGGTCATCCGAGTCGCCTGCCTCCGTGCGACCGAGTGGACGGCACGGCTCGCGACTCCGCCACCGGTCCGATAAGCGTGAGCGATGGCCCTGCGGCAAGACGTGCCGAAACTAGTCTCCCACGAGCCTGCCACGGGTTATCTGCGGCAAAAGTGCCCTCCAATCGGATGTGTGCATTTTTAGGCAACGTTCGGTCCGCACTGTATACTTACTAGATCAAAGTGGGCTAGTTGGGCTTGTTAGCTAATCGCCAAATTGTACCACAAAGAAAAAAAAAAAAACGGTCAAGAAGGGGGAAGGAAGAGGCGACAGGACACGGAAAAGAATGAACATAGAAATCGGAAGCCAAAAGAAAACTACAGGAGAAAAGCCCACCGTGGAAAACTCCACCAGAGAAAGGTTCAACGGAGGAAAGTTCAACGGAGAACAATTCATTGCAGGAAAGCTCACTGTAGGAAAGGTCCCTGGAGAAAACCTCACTTTTTTGAGGGCCCGAAAAAAAAAAAGCTCACTTGTCTTTTGAAAGGACCGGCGAAAAGCTCGTCATTAGTGCAATTTTTCAGGAACAATCGTGCGCAAGCCACAAACGTCTCAAATTCAACGTTAAAAAAAGAAAAATGATGCTTATCATTTTAAAGCAGGAGTGAAACCAAGGCTACAGGCGCCTCCGGCGAGTGCAGATAGTGCTCATTTCCAAGGTAAGGCGCTTCCTCGCTGTCCTCGCTACACACGTTCAGAGCGCGGTCCACGGTCAAACGTTTGCCGCTTTCTTGCGTTTCATTTCGGACCAAGATTTACCACTTCGGTTACTTGAATTAGTGCTCCAAATGAGCATTTTCCTCTACATCAATGGTTTTTATGGCAACCTCTCAATTCTAAGACAAAAGTGGTCATCGCTTATTTACAAACAGTGTGTGTGCAGCGGCGTACACACGCCGTGGATACGACTCACGAGACAAAATTCAACCTCGAGTATATGCTTCAAACGCGGAAAGTGTTGTATGGTTAGCTCCCCTGGAAGTTTCCTGTAGAGGCCCGTCCACGCACTTGCGCTTGTCTATGACCGAGGAAGACGAGACCGATTTTTAGGCCTCTTGAGACGGCTTACGGCCGGCTGCACTGCCGCGCAGCCGCGGTCGTAGGCCGCCACAAAGTCTTAAAAACCGGTCTTGTCTCAGTCGGTCACAGTTAAGCGCAAGCGTGGGAACGGGCCTGATGCACTTCCCGTAACGGAAGAGCATCAGATCAAAACTGATCGGGCACAAGTGCAGCGTCAGCGTGTGCCCTCGCTGTTCGAACACGAGGGCCAGCCCAACGCTGCTGGCGCAGCGCTGGCGTGTACAGTCAGCGTTCCGCGCGGAACTCAGGTATATGCTGACGTAGAAAATCCCGCAACCCAGCGTCGGCGCTCGTACGGTGGGCGACTGTGCAAGATGCGAGGAGAACGAGCACGTGCTTCCCAGGAAACAGGGAGACGCGAAGTAGCAGGGACAAAGATGGGCCGTGCCACCTCAAGAGAACGCCAATTCCGTGGTCCACTCCCGCTGGAGCGCAAGCCTTGGCAGGGCTTTCTTTCGGAACCGATCCGCACGACGATGTTCGCGCCGTCCAGGCACAAAGTCCGTACCAAAATCCTTCCTTCTTGGAGGATCGGTGGCCGAGTGGGCTAGCGCACACCAGCTCGGAGTACGTGGAGCGAAAGCTCGCGCTGCAGAACCCACAGATACTGGGTTCAATCCCGTCCCCCTGCCCGTTTCGATCTGGATGAGCATCGTGCCGGCGTGCGGTTGTGTATCACTACTGCGCGATGCACGTTACAGACCCCAGGCTAGAGGTTGTACTGCACTGGCTAAATTTCTCATCTACAGCTGGGAGACTCGTCGCCCGTTGAGGCAGACCAAGTTCTAGGCAGTATAAACATACAACGCTTTTTTTTCTTTCCTCAGTCTAACATCGCCACGGAGCAACACGCGATATACCGTCTGTGCTACCACTGTCGTTTGCCACGATGCTGCAGAAAAGCGGAAATTTATGTGTGCGCGTGCGTGCGTTTTTTCTTTCAATTTACCTCCTTTACATTACTCGAGCGTTGTATTATATCCGTTTTGAGCAGGCCGAACCCTGACGCGAAATACAATGAGACAGCCGTCGGCCAAGGAACGAGCGGGACAGAAGCGCTCAAAGCCGGCATGTCCACGCGAGCGAGACGACAGCAGCAGCCAGCGCGACAGCACCGGACCAGTTTCCGTCGTGGGACTCCCGGGGGACAGTGCGCTTTGCTCCGGGGGACATCCTCCAAAAGAAGCGGGTCTGTTCCGGCCCACAATCGGGCGGCCGATGATTGGAAAAAAGCGGGCGGTCATTGTTATTCTTATCTCCCGCGCTGGTCGGCGGCACAAGTCCTGCAGCCACCAAGCTGGACAGCAGAAGCGGCTCGACGGACGCACAAAAGGCGTCGGCCCACAAAAGCGGGCCACTGGGGGGAACGACGACCCAGTTGCACGCGCATGCGCGGAGACAACCCGCTCTGTCCCCAAGGGGAGGTCGCCGACACGCCGGCCCCGTTCGACACAGGTTCTCGCTGAACAGTGTCCAGGAGTTCCCCGGTCAATCTGGTTTCGGTCAACGCGCGTGTGGTACGAGCTAAACGCAGGGCGCCCAAATAAAGTTTGGACGGACAGGTAAAAAGCCTGTCCATCTTGTCCGGAACGAGAAACGTGGCCGCACGTACCGCTCCGCGGAAAGTATGGTCCGCCGAAGCAATACGAGAGCCGTCGCTCCAGAGTCCCGAAGTAGAACAGTCTCAAGAGCTTAAATACGGGCAGAAACTGAGAGGAGGGGGGGGGGGGGGACAAGAGAATGTGGGGACTCCAGAACGCCGAGCTCAAACTCGAATGATTACCCAGGCAGCACGCCGACACTGGACCAGCGTCAGCGCTCGGCTTCGAGTCAAGTTTGAGCCTAACGTTGACGCAATGGTCGTTTCCAACCTGTGACCAGCGCACAGTCACTGAAAGGGTGAGACCGGCAGAGAGTTTGTTTCGAATGTCCGGCTTCCACGCAGCACAAGACGTCGAGATGACGTCGAAATAAGGTCCTCGACGTTGGGCGACGCCGAAGTCCTTAACAAACTTTTTATCGACGGCATTGGTACGTCCACATGAGGAGGTTCCGACAACGTCAAACACGCGACGTAGTGACAACGTCAGAAGCTTCACCTCGACGTCTTCAACAGTAATCGACGTCTGTTCGACGTCTTGTATGAGAAGTTCTCTGAACGTCGAGCACGAGACGTCATAAAAATGTCCTGAGCAACACCTTAACGTCTTCGACATTAATCGACGTCGGTTCTACGTTTTCTCCGGGAAGTTCTCTGAACGTCGAGCACGAGACGTCAAAACAATGTCCGGAGCAACACCTTGACGTCATCGACATTATTCGACATCAGTTCTACGTTTTTTCAGGAGGTTCTTCGGACGTTGAGCGCGAGACGTCCCAAGAATGTCTTAGCAACACCTTGACGTCATTGGCGATAATAGACGTCAGGTCTACGTTTTCTCCGGGAAGTTCTTATAACGTGGAGCACGAGACGTCCCAACAATGTCCTGTGCAACACCTTGACGTCATCGACAATATTCGACGTCATTTTTACGTTTCCTTTGGTAGGTTCTTGTAACGTTGAGCGCGAGACGTCCCAACAATGTCTGAGCAACACCTTGACGTCATTGGCAATAATAGACGTCAGTCCTACGTTTTCTCCGGGAAGTTCTTTGAACGTGGAGCACGAGACGTACCAACAGTGTTCTGAGTAACACCCTGACGTCATCGACATTATTCGACGTTTCTACGTTTTTTTTCGGGAGGTTCTTTGAACGTTGAGCGCGAGACGTCCCAATAGTGACTGAGCGAACACCTTGATCACCCTAAACAAGCGCCTTATAGAGCCCGAGCTGCTGTCACATCACTTCTAAAATTTCTCGTCAATGTCAGCATTTTTATACTGTGCATGCAATCCACATTTCAACCTGGCTGAGCTGCTGAAATCTCTTACAATATTATCATTCTCGTGAATGTTTTTTAGCAGGAATTGCTTAAAAAGCCGAGAATTCACGACAACAGAAAACAGGATTTAGCTCGGAGTCAGCGGGGCTGCTAACAGCATTTTTAGCGTTTCTAACTTAATATCAGCGTCTTTGAAGCTGTAAGAGAGTGACAATAATGTAAGAGATTTCTTCACCTAAGCCAGGTTGAAGGGTGGACAGCATGCACAGTATCGAAAACGTTGTCATTGACGAGCAATCTTAAAAGTGATATGACAGGTCCTTGGGTACTATAGGACGCTTGTTTAGGGTGACTCCGAATTACACTCAATGTCGTCTAACCATGGAAATGGCCGAAATTACCGATCACTAGGAAGAACGATTTTTGGACAGCGGGCCGGGGCGCTTGGGGGATTTAGCAAATGGGATATTCCGTCCGAATATACATGGTTTCGCGAGCATACCTTCAAAAGACGAAGCCACCAGATTCGGTTGACTCCATCGTTCCACGGTGACCCATGTCGAGACCGGTGTCAATTGACATCCCGTTCAGTCTAGACGTATGCTCGATGTTTCATGGTCGTTAAATGGGACGTTATCTCAATGTTGACATGCCGTTATCACAGACGTGCGCTCGACATTTTATGTCTTTAAATGGGACATTATTTTATCGTTAATGACGTTTTCAATTGACATCCTGTTCAGTTTAGACGTATACTCGACGTTTTATGGTCTTTAGATGGGACATTGCGTCAACGTCGATATAACGTTATCACTTGACTTCCCGTCCAATTTATACGTGCGCTCGACGTTCTAAGGTCGTTAAGTGGGACGTTATGTCGACGTAAAATCCACCCTTCTTTCCAGACATTAGCCTTTCCATATTACGTCGAAGGGACCGGACGTTCAGACTTTCGACGTTCTTTCGACATGTGGTTCCTGACGTCATCACCTTCTTTCGACGTCGTTTCAACGTGTCTGTGCTGCCTGGGTTCCAGCATGCTCTCATTGCCTTCGGCGGGGAATTGGCTGCAGGTGCACGCTCGAGGCTCACGCGAGACGCTGAAACGTCATCGAAAATAGGAAACTCGCGCATAGAAGCGGGACAACTGAAACTATTCCCGCTGCCGTTCTCGTCCGAGTCTGTGCGAGTATACGATCCATAGTTTTTCGGCCATCTGGGATTTCTAAAGCAACTATAGAAGTATCGGTCGCTAAAATCCCGCAGGGTCCCTAGGACTTCAAAATAAACTTCTTTTTTTTTTCAAGGGGGAAAAAAGAAAACGAAGAAAACAAGAAGAAGAAAGACGACCGGGGCAGCAACTCTTGATCCGTGACCGGCCCAGAGAGCTTTCCTCTTCGGCTGTCAGAATGTAGGTGATCCCCTTTGCGATGAGCCCTGCTCTACACTTGTCAGAAACTGGGCGGACCCTATACCCCCGCACGACCACCTCTGACCCGGATATTTCGCAAAAGAGGCCGAGCCTCTTCTTACGCCAAGGTGCGTGACCCGCGTGAACGACCAGTGACCGCTAGAAAAACAACGATAACCCAAAGGGGGAAACAAAATAGAAAAGAAAACGCCCGCACTGTAAGACGCAACGACGCCACTCGCACCCCTGTGAGCTATGTCCGCTGGGACGATGGAGTGTCTGCCTGGTCAGCAAGCCGGGTTCTCTTCTTTTCAAGAGAACTGTGCTGTCCTACGGGGTAAAAAGGATGACTGAAATAAATCTTGTATACACACTCTGTAAATGACGGACGACGAAACTGAACGCTCAACAAGCAAAATTTCCTATCATAAACGCTTTCGTCGATTTTTTTTCCTTCTACCTCTTGAAGGGAGGAGTGAAAATACATTGTTAGATGTACAATAAAAAAATCAAAAAAATCACGAAGTTGGAGTTATAGTTATGAGAAACCTCAGAATCGCAGTCAGTGTTTTAGCCCCACGTTAAAAACACCACACTCCTTAAGACAGATTAGAGACATTGATTGGCATTGAGACATTGATTGGCTCCTCTCTCTCTCTCTCTCCTTCTCAACCAACAGAGCAAGAATCCCGTCGCTTTCGCCACGCGCAAGAGGCTGCTCCCACCTTACGCGATATCGAGATACGAGCAGGTCTCTGGTTCCTGCCTCCAAAGATGTCCAAAACGCAGAGACAGCCTCCATCCTCCAAGACGACGACGATGAGGGTGATGATGATAACACGCATTTATTCATAACGCCGATAAAAATCAATACGCAATCAAACAATCTAAAAAAAAAAAAGCGCGTGACGGAATGTTTTATCTGGGAAGCTGCCTGTCGAAATGGCGCGGCTCGCTGGTTTCTGAGTCGGCTGAGCCGAGTTGTTGAGAAACTTCAGAGGTCACGGAACGATTGGCCGGTTCCTGCTTGACTACCCTCGAGAGAAAGACGCGAAATACAAACTAGCGTCTGCCAGAATTAATTGCATCGCGGTTCGCGCCACCACGCTTCCGAACCAGTCTCGGAGAAGAAGAGCAGCCGGAAAAATAAAAATCTATTTTGTGTGCGTCAAAACAAATTCCCAAGAGTAATTCCTAAATAAGGAAGACAAAAACAAAGATAATGAAAAAGGACTTACTACATTTCCTTTCAAGGCAATGACGACGCATTTACAAAGCGAGCACTCGAGGTGCTTGAGATGTCGCATAAGCCAAAATCACTGATGGAAGCGGCATTAGTCCGTTTGTAGCAGGCAAAATATTGGTGTGGAGCAGCGACTGACGTTTTTGGAGCAGGCGCCAGCATCTGTTGGCCCGTCACTTGAACATAAAAATGTGATTGCATCGCTAAATGAGTTCATATCTGATAATGATTGAGAGTTACTTTTTGATGCTGAAGCATATTAGTTATTAAATGTTGTAGTAAAAACCGATAGGACTCAAAAAACACACAGCCTTCTTTAGAAATTATGAGGCTGAGGTCAGAGTAAATTCAATTTCAGATTAGTATTTAAAAAAAAAAGTGTCGAAAAATAAAGCCTACTGCAACACTTCAGTTGAGCTAGGCTTTCCAACCTCTTTTACAATCGGTAGTTAATTTAGCCTGTAAATATGATTCCTGTAAAATTCCGGCAAAAATCAGCTTATGCGCTAAAACGTCTATCAATAAAAATACCCTCCCCCTTTCCCCCTTCACAAGGTTTATGAACCACCAAACTCAAGACTTTAATTTCATAAACTGCAAAAACAACAACCAGCAAATATTATGAAAACCTACATTTGAGCTTCAAAGTTACATTGCGCTTTAGCAGCGGTCGAACCAGAGTCGAGTCAAAGTTTTCTTGCCCTTACGATTGACAGCTGCACGGGAACTACCTTGACTGAAGTATTTATTCAAGTATAGACCCGCGTTTTATTTTTTCCCCTCCTTTCTCAGCACAGCTTCTTTTTTTTTTTTTATTTAGAGGTCAACCTACAGTCAGTGCCAAAAAAGGTCGATCTGCAATAGTACTGAGCACGATTTTCAAGCCAATGGTGCTAACCCATTCGCTCCCCCACGTCAGCCGCTGCTCCTAGCACTCCGGTGCAAAGCGGCGAAGCTCGACGCGTGCACGCTGGTGCGAGACCGTGAATAAGGTTGACGCGAGCGGCGGAAGTGCCACGGTACACTGTAGCCACGGCATGGAGGCATGTGGCAAACACGATAATCAAGTGCTATGATTAGGAGTAAAAGACCTTGGTTCTGCCTTGTTACAGTAATCGCTATCCCATTTTTTGCACTTTTTTTTTTGTCGCGATTTTTAACTCTTGACATTGAAGCATCGTCTGGAAATTCAAACGACGACGGGGCCAGCGCGGTTGACGAGCAATTTCTACACTTCGTTTCATCTTAAGTCAAAACACAGGCGACGCTATCAACCAATAGGACAATTCAAGCAGCGCCAAAGGCGCGACATCTTGGCATTCGTCATCTATCTGTGCATGCTCTTTCATCGGCTAAAACCACCAAGAGCAGCGAATGCCCCTAGACTTGTATTTTCATGTCTTTCTGATAGTAGTGTATGAGCCTTCGACTGTGCGCTTACCTAAGATGAAACAAACGATACGGCGGGTAGGGTAGACGCTGTGAAATACATATTTGTACCATTTTCATTTCCTTCAATTTCTCTAAATAATAAAATCGACTAATATATATATATATATATATATTTTTATTTGTATTTTGTTTTAAGGCCGCTTTGGCGCAGGTGTGGCGCCATATTTAGCAAAAATGGCGCTTTGGCGCAAGATGTAGCAGACTTTCGTTCATGGCGCAATTTGGCGCAAATGAGCAGCACTTCCATCACTGCAAAATAAACACAGAGTAAGCCTGTTTCTTTTTTTTCTTCTAGGAAGTATACAAGATAGGGCGGTGTCTGACGCGGGAAGTTTCACTATTGCCAAGAAATTAAAAATCAGTTCACCAATGGCGTTCATCGACACGATGACGCCATATGATAGAGCCGCAAAATTCGCGCGGCAATCGAAGGAAAAAGGAAGGGAGACTCTCGCCACAGGCACCCCAGAAAACCTGGCACAGATACAAAATTTCATCGTTGTGTGCGCCGCGCTACCGAGCACCTTGATCCAGCTCGTTGCTGCCTACCGTACGAACAGTTGCAATAAAACTAAAACGTTCAACTGTTACAAAAAAAAAACAAAAAACTGGACGCTCTTTTGAAGCGCGTGACAGATAAAATACAAATATATAAAAAATAAATAAAAGGATATCTTTTTTTTCTTCTCTCCACGACGAAGGTTACTCGAATAATCAGAGAGACTAATGGAGTCCCGATTTGGTTGTGGCTCGCTCCTCCGGACAGCCCACGAAGTTGGATCGAAGGACGGACCCCCGCTGCGGAGTGAAGCGGTCGCCCCTCCTCGACGTTTTCTGCAGGACGGAGGAGTCCTCGCAAGGGCAGCGCCAAAGACGGCTGCCGCTCAATCGACGCCGCTTTCTTCCCGGCCGACGTCCTTCGGCGTCTGCACAGGGGCGAGGACGACGGCAATGGGACGGAAAAGCGCGCATCGCCGAGAAAAAAGAGAGCGGCCAACGCAGCGAGAAAGGCGAGTCTCCCCGAGCACCTCCGCGTGGGAAATCCGTTCGCCCTCGCGACGGCGACACGGTGTCGGGGCCAAGCAAAGGTCTCCCGAAGCGACACTGCACAATCGTTCGCAGCGGTTTTTGTCACCGCAAAAGTTTTCCGGCGAAAATATCGCTCGTCTTTCTGACGTCGTGCCTCATTTTGCTCACGTCTTGTCCCATGTTTCCGATGTCAAATTAAACGTTAGTAGATAAACTCAGTTGTGGAATTCCGGCGGAGGGAGTACCCCCTCCCCCTTCCAGTTCATCTCCCGTACCTTAATCTCCCGTCGTTCGCGGCGCCATTTAGAGTTTCGTTTCAAAACTCATGTACGCATACGTACACACGCGCACTACACGTGTGTGTGTGTGTGTGTGTGTGTGTATGTGTGTATCTACGTGTTCGCGGCGCGTTGGGCGTTTAAGCCTACGAGTTTGTGGGGGGGGGGGGGGGGGGATGTGTGGAAGCAGCGTCTATGGGCAGTTCCGTTAAGAGTTCAGGGCGAGGGAAAGGAGGGCTGGGGAGGAGGAGGAAGCAGGCGGAATGCTGGAGCGAGGAGGATGTTTCCTCTCCTCTCCAGCAATCCATTCCTCCTCTCCAGCCTTCTTTCCCTCGTCCTGAACTCTTAAACTGTCACCGACTATAGTAACGTTTTCCAAACCCCATGTTCCTGACGTCACGCTTCATGCTTCTGAAGTCAGTACTCTTGTTTGTGACGTCACATCCCCATGCTTCTGACGTCACGACTCATGCCTGTGACGTCACGACAATGGCGTAGCGCTGAATGTCAAACCGAACGCACGCACTTGCTTCATTGTGCGATAAACAGCTTTCTGCGCGTGCGCACAAACGTTCTTTGACTCTTGCCAAAACAAAAAGTGGTCTAGGTTGGTAGGAGGCACTTGAAAAGGACTCCTGAAGCCTCGGAGCAGAGGCCGACATTTTGCTAAGAGGCGTAGCTTTTTCTGAAAAGTGTCTCTGAGCGAGGCTTTGTCGAAGTCTGAGTTTTGTTCTAGTGGCACACAATAATGGCGTAACACCGGAAATTAATCTTCAGCTGTCAAAGAGCTGGTATGGGCGATGATACACAAGAAGTGTCCTTTCAATGCAAAAGCGCAGAAGATTACCTTCGTCTCGAGCACAAATGAGCAACATGCGGCGAATATAAAGCCCTCAATCGCTGAAGCGCGCATATTTGAGGCAATGTCTAAGCTGAGATCCCAGTGTAGAGCACATACATTCATGAGTAAGCGAAAACGTTTCCCTCAAAATGGTTCATTATCAAATGAATGCCATTAAGTATGAACCACAGATGTGAGCGACTCTTCAAAGCGACACGACAGGACACGCTGTCGCTCGGTCGGTCGAAACGACATGCAAGCGACGCACGTCGCGATACAAAACAGCGACAAGTGCCGCGCGCGCAGTGACGTCGCGAAACGCGCCCGAGCCACTCCCGGGCGTCGCGCGAAAACGGGCGACATTTTCTGGAAATCTAGAAACGAGCGACGCGACGGGCGACGGCAAATCTCGTCGTTTAGCCTGTCGCTCGCCAAATCGACGTACATGTGGTTTTAGCCTCCATTTCTCCAAAGTTTCTTCCATTAAGAATCAGAATCGCTGGCCTCACCAAAACCCTGCCGGCAAATCAGAGAAAAAGAAAAGAAACAACGAGAACATTCCTCGTTCGCATACTTATCCACGCAGCGGCACGCTTTGAATAGAGGATATTCAAAGCGTGATTTCCGGGCCTAATACGTCTATGCATATGCACGGAAAGAGTCGCAGAAGGCTAACGCGAAGGACGAGAGCGCCGCATGAATGCACAGCGCGCGGCGACAGTTTCTTCGCTTTCCAACTATATCAAACGTTTGTCCATGAAACAGAAACGCAAAACAAGAAAAGGAAAAAAAAAGCGCAGCAGGTAGCGCGACCTTGGCAGCTCGGCGCAAAGCGCGGCGTCACGTGCCTGCGGTCGCCGATCAAAACCCGCCTATCACGTTTCCGATCAGAACGCAGCCCACGAGTCATTTACCCTGAGGGACGGCTCGGCTCTGTTTACAAACAAGAGCGCGCGAATTACGCCGTCTTTCTCCGGGGAGCATCGAACGTATACACACACTGCTCACGATCGAGTCGAACGTCACCGGCGGAGGCGGCCTCGGCTGCAAGCGTGCAGCTGACGAGAGACGTGATCGAGCGGGAGTGTCAATCTCATCGTCTCTTTGTGCAACTAACAGCTGAAGACGTCTGTACAATTATACTTGTTTTCACCCCAAGGAAAAAAAGGAAGTTTTGCGCATTGTTCATACGCCACGCGAAGTATAGTTCTTACAAGATTTGGTTGTCAGCAAAAGAAGCGATGTTCTTTTTGGCATTTGAAAGGGGTACATCTTGATGAGATAACAAATATTTAATCTAAGAAGCACCTACATTTATCTTACTCTACATAAACGAGGAAATTAGTAATGCTCCGAGAAGAGCCGGACTTTTTTTACTACGGTTCTTGAGGTGAAAACGACTATAGGTGTCATCTTGATTCGGCAGAGGCGTGCATTCGCCTGAATCCTCAATTCGGCTGAAAGCTTCAATTTAGCTGGACGCTCCAATTCGGCTAAATCCTCAGTTCGGCTGAATGCTTCGATTCGGCTAGATGCTCCAACTCGGCTAAATGCACAGTTTGGCTAGAATCTCTAATGACTTAGTTACACAAGCATCCTTAACCGCAGTTAAATGAGTGTTTGAGGTCAGACTTAAATCCGGTTCCCGTGTAACTAGGTCATGTGGTATAGTTGGCAGTAACTGCCAAACTTACTGAAGTGTAACTGCAGGTTTTAGCATGCCTATCGGGCACCCCTTAATCGCATTTAAGCCCGACCTCAGTTACACTTAACTGCGTTTAAGAGTGCCCGTGTAACTATAATTCGGCTGAATTCTTCGATTTGGCTCAAGCATTTTAATTAGGTTCAACGGTATCACTCATAGAAGCAATATTCACCTTACTTCCATAACTTTGCTGGCGTATATACGAGAGTTAAAATGCTACCACAAACGTTCGTCGGGGAGCTCTATACGCCTGTTTCAGACATGTCACTGATTCCCAGCTTGTCTTGCCACTGACAGGAACATTGGGTGAATGTTTAGTATCTCAAGCTTCGAGTGAACGAGAAAAAGGACAGACAGGTTGTTTCCCCGCATCATGCGGCCCGCGGTCGTGTATCACTATTGCGTGCATCACGTATAATAATGATACACGACCACACGCCGTCACAGTACTCATCCAGATCAAAACGGGCAAGTGTCGAAGTTTCAGCCCAGGGTTCCTCGGTTCTGCAAAGCGAGCTTTCGCTCCCCGCGCTCCGAGCTTCGGATGCGCAAACACACTCGGCCACCGATCCCTCCCCAAAAGGTGCGTATATAGAGGGTGCGGTTGCGCTCCATTTAGTTAGAAGCGTACATACTCATTCATCCCGTCATAAATCTACCCCAACTTCAGGAGTTCCCTCAAACCATTGCATTCGTAGCAAGTGCTGCGAGCGTTTCTTTTAAACTGGGAAAGCTTCTAACAGCACGCTACATCGTCAGTCAAAAGACGCGTAAATGAGACAAAAACAATGACGGACCATTAAGTAAACATTAACCCCGTTAACTTGAGACACTAACGCGTGCAGCGAACCCGTTCCTCCAACACCTTCCGAACCCAATTCGCAGTGCGTAAGGGCCAGCCTCGCCCACCCCACCGACGTGCAAGAAGAGAGCGACACCGGAGCAACGCGTCACCCACGCAACGAGGCGGACGAATCTCGCCCAGAGTGGGCTGCGGTGGATAATGGACGGGTGCCCCAGCTGCTGCCCCAGACAGCACCTACGACGACGCTCAGACAGGCAGCCAGGCCCCACATCGTGTGGATTCACAGTGGGATGCACACTGCCTCAGCAGAGTGTACGCGCAGCGGCACGGGCGTTTTCCGCAATCAGCACACGCACCGAAATGCCGTCAAGCGCGCCAAGATTCGTTTAAGGACAACGAGAAAGTCAAAAGCGTCGAAGGGCGTTCGCCTCGAAATGACGCCTGCATGGCCTCTCCGCAGTAGATGGAGAGCTTGGCCAATGCAGTGCGACTGTGACCTGGGCCGGCTCGCTAAGAAACAGTGCCTCAGCTAAAACTGCGCGAGCCTGAGGCGCACGAGCCCTTGAGACCCGACTTCACATGCCACTCCGACCGTGCGCTAGCATTGGCGGTGCTTTCTCTCGGAGAGACTTGGCTAAAACTCGGTTTCTAGCAAGCCAGTCCTGGAATATCCGATGTGCGTCACGCAGTAGTGACTACACGAGACCGCAGACGGACCTCGAACTCCCCCGAAAACCGCGGCAGCACATTGCCTTCGCGCGCAGAGTTACCATGAAGCTTTCAGCGCCCGGCGACAACAAGCCGGGCCGCACGGACACGCGGTCACAGCCGGGTTCCGATGTGGGACGGCAGAGAGTGGAGAAAGCAGGCCTTTTCTCGGCGGACCACGCTTTGGCCCCCAGCGGGCCATGATTTCTCGCTCGAACAACTCCTCACGTCCACCCCCGTCCACTCGGAATCAAAACAAACACGAGCCTCCAAGAAAGAAATAAAGAAGAAAAAAGATATAAACGTGGGTTGGGCGGGAAATGAACCAAAACGAACCAAAACGCATAAGCAGGTTACGAAAGCAAGACAGACACGACATAACAAAACAAAAAAAAAGAAGAGAAATTACAATGCGCGCTTCGAATAGAGCAGTTTCACGGCGAATACGAGGAGAACAGAGAGGGAAAGGGGAAATAAAAACGCGTGGCCAGCGAGGCGCGTCGAATGGACGTGAGCTCTTTGGTCAACGGGGGGCAACCCGATGAAGAGAAGCAGCAGCTCAGGGACTTTCAGAGTCCCGACACCCCGAATCGGAGGTAACAGACTGTAACGCCCTCCCTCACCCCGCACGCGAAACACAATGGCCCACTTGGTCGGCAAGCAAAACGAAGCAAGCAAAACGGGACAGCGTATACGCGCGCAGTTTCGTCGAAGAGATCGGCCGTACGCACACAAGCGCAGGCGCACGCGTGATGCACACACACACACACACCAGATGACCGGGAAAGGGAAAGCTAGCCGAAGCGGCCGGTATGTCCAGATTGAGAAGTGGCAAACGCGAGTGTTCTGGCTGGGGTTCCCGCAGCAAGAGCATTAGTTCAGCCGAGGAGCGATCAAACGCGAGAAGCTCACGTAAATGTTCAGCTTGAAGTAAAAACGTCGCACCGGAAGGTTGACGCCCAGTACAGGGCACTGACCTCGTGACCATAGATTTTGCTAAGCTCTAAGCTAAGGTAAAAGAAAGGTTACGAACGCGAGCTCCGTGCGTTTGATCGCACCTCGGCCGCACGAACGCTCGCGCAGCGAGGCATAACCAAATGCTGCCCGCTGACGCGGCAGTTGGAGTATATTCAACAGTTTGTTTATAAACAAACCGCCAACGGCCCCTATCACGGACCCCAGTGCGCTTCCGGCTCTCTTCTCTCACCCTTGTTTCGCGCGCCTTTGTTCTTATACGCGAATTACAATTAATACTTCCCCAAAAAGAAGTCGTCTTTACCGAACCGTCCTGCTTCTTCGCGGAAGAACTAAACGCCCTACCGGAAGTCTATCAAAGCACGACATACCGTAGCGCTCATCAAATCCCATCGCGAATGCGGTGAATAGTTCGATCCTTCGCGACAGCGCGCGTGCGGGTCGAATCTCACGGTGGGCCCATTGAGGCTCAGTCAGGCGATAAGCCGACAACGGTAATCTGCATGGAGGAGCGAGGACACTCCACAAACAACCGCTTCAAATTCGCCGAAAGCTAAAGACGGCCGTGGTCTGAATTACGTCTCGTGATGTACATTGCACATTGTGCCGAGGTGAGACGGTCAGGGACGTCGGATATGGCCGTGGGCGCCGCTTCTCAGGGCGTCATCAAGGAAGAGGGGAGGGGGTATATACTCGTATACTTTCTAATTGCTCGGCTGGAAAAAAAGAACAAGTCCCTCTCGCGCAACTTTCGTGGGAAGGGCTGGGTTTTCGCCGGAAACGGCGGACGCACTCGAGCGCAGAAGGATATATACGGCGCGAGCGCTCCTTGATTTGCACAAGGACGCATGATGCATACGCACTCCGCTTCGCACCTATCTGTGGAGGTCGCAAGCGCGTATAGCTCTAGAATACGTCTGCCACACGGAGAGACCTCAGTTTCGAACTCACGCCTAGCCGCCCTTTTTTTGCACGAGCACTCCCGCAAATAGTGAGACCTCGCAATCCAGTATAATGAAAGAAACGCAAACCTCGCAGCACACGCTTATCTCTCACACACGAGGTAGTGTCCTTGCAACGAGAATCGCCGGCTAAAATGGGCCAACACATATGCACGAATATTCCATTCCACTTTGTAGTTTCTTTTCTACGACAGTCTCTAACCGTCACTGACAAGGGGAGAACGGCAGATGGGTCTCTCGATTGTTTCGCCTCCAGCCTCTCTATAGTGTGAGCTTCGATAACACTTCCGACACCTAGTGAGGTGTGACGTGCAAAGCCCTGCCGCTCTTATACTGTCAGTGGCCCGACGATCGGGCGTGCTCGAGCTAAGTGTGTCGCGGTCTGCGCAGCGGCCGTGCACATTATACGGGGTGTCCATTTCTAGGCTTTACTGATTTGTTCAAAAAGAAAGAAAACGATAAAGCTACATTACTTTTGTTTGTGCACACGAGTGTCACAGCCAGGGGGACATATAGTATAGCTAGCTTATCGTCACGATAAGTCGGAGTTAACTAAAATATGTTGATTCACTTCTTAATTGTTGAAATTACACGTATGGTTCCAATTAGAAACCTGCCGAGCGTAATCTAAAACCACCAAGCGAGTCAATTTTAGGGAGAGTTGGAGCAGGTGGGAAGCACAGCAGAGTGCTGAAGTTACCGCGCGCGCAGCAGGCGTAAACGGCCGGTGCGATTATGCGCCCGCGCGGTTTTTCTGTCCCTTATCGTCCGCGTCTTCTAACCGCCAGCCTTGCGCCTGGTGCACCAGTGGTAACTTTAGTGTACTACTGCGCTTTCCACGCGTAACCAGTCTTTTTCTTTTTTAATCACAGATTTAGTTGCTTTCAATGACGCTACGCAAGTTTCTAATTACAACAATATGATTATTTTCATAAATTAAAAAGTTAATTAGTAACTTTTAGTTAAATATCTAGCTCATTGTGACGAATAACCCCTTATATTATGTCCCCCTGGTCTTATAACACAGCTGCCCAAACAACATTATTGTTAAATTTAACTCTTTTTAAAACAAAACTGTATACGGAGGAATACACAGCATTAAGCCAAGCCTTAGGTAATAATGCTTAAAAAAAACTTTGCGTTATATTACCCATATATAGCGAATTTCACCTTCATTTTAAATTAATTTGTTTTCCTTATCTGCTTACTTCGGGTTCAATAATCGTGAGAGCTCATAGCTTTTGCAAATGCAGCTGCGTCGCCATTTCGGATTCGAAGTTTCATGCTAGAGCTTTACTGAGAACCCTCGAACACAGTCACTCGGACGAGAAATGCCCCGAAGGATGCACCAGCCTCGGCGGAAAAAAATTCACGGAAGTTCCTGCGCGCGCTTAGAAGCCGATTCACAGCCCCGTAAACAAAGATGGCGTCGTGCACAAGGCGACCAATAGAATGGTGTACTCCGGGAGACCGTCTGTGGGAGATAAACGCCGGAAGTCAACGAGTCACAAGACCAACCGCTAACCGGCGAAGCAACGAGGCGCCGAAGGTAATCCTAACCTTACGAGGATAAAACATTTTCTAGGCCGAAGCAGAAACTGCCACGGGACGCTGCATGGTTGCATAACGAGGCGCTCCGACAACAACGAGGGCACGTTCCCCGACGAGCTGGCTTTGGCATGCTTTCGTCTCCTCTAAAGAGAAAAACAAGGACGCCGTTAACTCCCGCTACTATTTCCTACGTGAGACAGAAAAGACTAACGGAGAAAAAAGCGTTGGAAAAATTTCTAGACCTGTCGACAAAAAACAATACGAGGCACACCTTTCTTAATTTTGCAGCGACTACATGCCAGCTCCTGTGAATTATTAGCTGGTCGGTAATGCATACCGACTTCTTGCAACAGCGCTTGCGAGCCAACATCGCCTTTTCTTTCTTCGAGCTTCATGCGCTCGATCGTCAGTGCTCTGTCCTGTCTATCTGCGTCAGTTTGTTCAGCATTGTTATCCTGCGTGGTCTGCTTCTTTTGCAGGGGTGGTGGTGACGTCAGAAAGATGCCGAGCTCTGATTGGCTCTGACTGGAAGGGTAGTGGGTAGACGTCAAAGCAAGCTGCCTCCGAGGTCTACCCACTATCCTTCAATCAGAGCCAATCAGAGCTCGGCGTCGTTCTGACGTCACCAAAACCTCGCATAAGAAGCGGACGAGCTTGCGCTCCGCAATACGACAAGTTCGCGCACCTTGGACTAAGTGTGGGGTGTGTCAATAAAGATCGAAAGTCAGAGCCCTTGGGTGCACAAAAATATAAAACTGCTGCTTTCCGATAAAAGAGTGATGGCGCAGGCGAGCTGGTGTATAGATTTACCAGTTACTTAAACCACCCGAGACTGGGTGGAGAATGCGAAGAATCCTAATTGGAAGAGAAAGGAACAGAACGACAGAAGGCAACGTTTGAGATCACTTTGTTTGAGATCGCCCAGCTTGAGACGTTGCCTTCCTGTGCCTTTGTCTCCCACTATGAATTCTTCGTATTCTCCACCAGTTTCGGGTGGTTTAAGAAAACGGTGTTGCGTTCCGTTTATTCTTGTAACATTGCCTGCAAGCTCCGATTCGTTGAATAACCGGAAAATTGAGCGCTATGTAACGAAGGAGCGAGGCGTACCAAAAGAAACTACAGTTCTGAGTAAAGAGTAGAACACGAATAGCACGTCCGAGCACGCCACAGCACGCTTCGCGGCGGCACAAACACACACAGATACACACCACCGATAGAGGAACAAATTGGAAAACATCGCTGCTGGAGCGCCGCAATGTTTGCCACGTCCAGTTCGTCAACCGATAGCCACCCAGCTGACAAGATAGAATTTGATAGCGTCGCGACACTGCAGGAATGTAGCAGGTAGAAACGAAACAAAAAGAACATTGATATCGATAGCGCGGTCAAACCCGACAATCTCGCAGAGCACAGACCAACCATGCCGATAGCGTGGCAATAACACAAATCCGTTGGAGTATATGCGAAAGTATTTCGAGTAGTACTTCATTTTTATTTTATTTTTATTTGTTTACAAATGCCCTATACCCACGCATGAAATACGGATATTCAACAGTTGTTTTCAGCCGGTTGAAAAATATATTTTAAAATATACCAAGGAGGCCAGTTTTAAGACAACACCTCAACACTTCTAAGTGTATACTTCAAACATCCTAAAATACATAAATAAGTTATGTTATTTGCAATTAAGATTATCATGATATGTTGTGTTATGTTACTTCCTATGTTAAACTGGAACAAACGTTTTTAATCATACATTTTCCCGGCTTTCGGATCATTTTTACAGAAATATAAACGCGCAGATGTCAAAGAAAGAAAGAAAAAAAAGTGGTGTTTACAAGGGCGTTTCAGCTGGGAGCGCGACCACGAGATTCGTTCACACGTCACGTTATTTTAGGAGGCAAAAGTGGAACAATTCGTGCGCACAAAAATACACACCCACTCACCCACACAAACAAACAAGTGTAACGCGGGTCCGTAAGCAGGGGTAGCACAGTGAGGAGACCAACTCGAAAGAGAACCACTCATAGGGAACAAAGTCAAGAAAACCACTCAGGGAGTACCAGAGGAAACAAAAGTCAAAGAGAACCACTGCAGGGAGTACCAGAGGTAAACAAAAGTCAGAGAGCTAACTACTCTCGGGACTGTAGCGCAGGAAAACAAAAGCCAAAGAGAACCAAGCCAGGGAGGGAAGACGGCGTCGTACCTGGGCAGCGACGTGGAGGCGCGCGGCGCTCGGCCCTGCGCGCGAGCAGCGAGGAGGCGACCGGGGGTCCGGGCCTGCAGTCGAGACTCCTGCCGTCGGTTCGCGGCGACATAGCGGGGCAGACGAACGCCATCGGGGCACATCCAGCGATCGGCGACACAACGCAGGCGACTCCCGTCGCGCGGCCAGTTTTTCTGCCCGCAGTCGAGCGCTTCTTAGCCTCGGCGTGCGCGGACTAACTAAACGGGGACTTCCCCCTTCCCTCCGATGCCTCGTACTGCCAACTGCGGTGGGGGAGGGCAGACGAAGGCTGCGGTTGTGTCAGTGAAACGGAGGCGACAACGACCCTCAGGGACGAAGGTTAGTGCATGCGTATGGAAGGCGAGCGTTGCAGAGCGATGAGGGGAAAAAAAATAGCTACAGCGCCTGCGCTCCTCTTTGTCAACGCCCGACCTCCGGACGACAACACGGGTGCACGCGGTCCCTGACACGCGCGAGGATATGCCCTTCCCGCGGTATACGATCCCTGCGGGTTCTTCCGGTTATACACACTTCGTCTCACGCAAAACACTGCTGACAGAGGCAAGGACGCCAGCAAGCGGCTGCGAAAAGTGCCTTCGATGCACGAGTTCTCGTATACAAGCAGAATTCTGCTGAGCTGGGTAGCTCTGCGGAAGGGCTTCCATTGGCCGACGTTTCGTACAAACAACTGAGCTATGCGCGAGTGGTCTACGACGCCCTGTCTGCGTTGAAGACATCTGCGAGATGAAGCAACCCGGCAGGTGCAGTCGGTTGAGTCTTTGTGTCGAGGTGTTCCGAAGCACCGTCCAAATCAAAAATAACTTTTCTACCTTCTTTTTTTTTTAACAATAGATACGTTATAAGTTTGGCATATAAAAAAAATTGTGAAAAAAAGCGACACGCAATTGACGTTAACCGTAAATTTAGCGGGCGACGGGACCACTTCTCGAATTACGCCCAAATGTGGAATTTTCCAAAGCTGAGTGACCGCGCGAATGTGCCATTAATAATAATAATAATAACAACATTATTTATTGGCGGCAGTAGACCAGTTTAGGAACCCAATATGCGCAGAACGTTACAGCGAGTACATTCCCAGGGCGACAGCGCACTCCCATATCCTAAAACAAATTCAAACTTTTTTTTTTTTTTTATTGGAGAAGATTATTTTGGAACGAGCATGCAAGAGCCCGACAAACCTCATGGAGCGGAGCGAAGTGTGCTGGCCGAGAATAGTGCAGGGCAACGCATTGTTTTCACCTAGATCGCTGGTTTTTTTTTTTTTTGTTTTTTTGGTGTAACGTTTTAGAAATTGCTGCCGTGGTCACGCACCCGAATATTGAAGCAGATAAAAGGAAAAAACTTTGTCTTCTGAGAACAGCTGATATGCCATCATAGCAGAAGTGTGAAGCGAGCACAATGCGAAAACGTATAGAGATTCTACGCAGCGTGTCACCGATGCCGTGGCCAAAGAACCTCGATCCCCACAAACCGCCACACGATTCAAAGGCTTCTAGGCCTCTCCATTAACAACGGCGCATGCGCAAAGCGCCAGCGGTCAAGTGGCCGATGAGGGCACTTAACGCTATTCGCGGACTCCGAGCCCGCTCCTATCGTGAAACACAACACGGCCCAAAAAACACGCGAAAAATACACCCCCTCTCCTCAAACCTATCAGTAACCTAATCAGCTCGAGGGTCTAAATAAAACACGAAAAAAGAACCTGCCAGATTCCAGGCGAGTACTGGACATAAAAATGAGTAAACAAATGAGAGAAAAAAATGTCTCTACGTGTACGTTTTTCTTCCCGACGTGCGTGCCTGGTTTGTGCTCCAGCGTTTCGTCGAAGGCGACCCGGGGATGCCAGTAATAATTTTTCAGCCTCGTTATCCGCGCGGGCTCAGCGACACCTACTGTACGAGGGAGAGGGGAGATATCGAGCACGGGACCACCTGCTATCTCGCCGCTTCTTCGCCATACGAGGAATAAACAAGCGCGGAGGAGAGGTCATGCAATCTCTGAACACTCTTTACTGCTCCCTCACTCGTTTCTCTTTTCGTTCTTTTTTTTTTCCTGCTTTCCCTCTACGCCTGTCAAGCTTGCATCGCGCATGCCGTGGGAGTAACTATATGCACGCATTCTTACGTACGTGCACACGTTCCATACCAGGCCCCACAAACCCACCCTCCCTCCCTCCCCCCCCCCCGCACACACACACACAGAGCCCACCAAGCAAAACACGCACACGAGATAACGCAAACATAAAACAGGCATAAACAGTCAGACGCACACGCCCGCGTACACAAGGCCATAGACGCAACAAAAAGTAGAAGTATGCCGGGAGTAGCGGCACAAGTTACGTATTAAACAACAAAAAGCACGTGTTTATAGAGAAGGTTATAACGTACGAAGACGTTTCTGGAATGACGGCTGTCTGAAGTCTACAATAATAGTTAGAACCTCAAAGACTTCTCACTATCGGCGACAAGATGTTCCCGTGGCGCCCTCTCGTGGTTCCTACCCGTGACGTCACGAACGAGACTATCAATTACGAACGACGAGTTCGATTATGTGTGCAAATCCCACGATCATAAAGAGTGTTTTGGCCAATCGTGGACGACCAACCGCAGCGACGCTTTTTTAATCGCGCACGTCGTCGACGCAGAAAAACATTAAAAAAATAGTTTTAGTACATCGTTTCCATACCTCCGATAACGACACGATGCATGCCCAAAGGCGTCGGCGGAGTATCGTTATTGGCGACAGAGGAACGGACTAATAAAATTCCCTATTTACGCCAACGTAAGACGTGCCCGTGAGCGAAGATCTTACATGGACGGGCCACATTTTAGCTATAGCTACTTTAGATACCCGTCTACGACCAAAGGAAGTCGATGGCGCATTCGTGATGATAGACCGAAGAAAGATAAAAAGGATAAAAACCAAAATAACACTGGTGCATAAAACCCACAGTAATTGATATCTCGCCCAAATCAGCAAAGCGGCGTAATTATTTCGAGATTTGGAATCTGACACTCTATAGCTGGCGAGCTCGAAACACACTTAAGATTCGGGACACACTCCGAACCTCCTCCTCCTCGAAATGAACTTGAACTTTCGGAATTCGCAGTATCCATCGATAACCACGCGGCCTCGCTGACGGATGCACACTGGCTCACGTTACGTGCCGATATAAATCCACACATCGACCGAGCGCCTCACATAAACCCAAGCAAGAACAGCACACACCCCATAAACGCCGAGGACACGCGTGACGTACTGTCGACGTCCGTCTCTCCACCACTCAATGTTCGGAGACCAGGTCTCACTCCCGGTCTCGTAGTCCTCACCATAGGTATTACGCGTCCGCGGTCGGGTCGGACGATTTCACGTATATGTGTCGCGCTTTACGCTAACACGAGGCCTTTCATACGACGTGCGTGCACGTGTTAGAGTAGAGCAAATGTGTGAATTTGAGTGAGTAAACGTGAGTCTGAGTAAGCGTGCGGGAGTGAGTGAGTAAACATCTCAGTTTGGGTAAGTGTGCAGTGAGTTTGTGAGAAAGTGAGTGAGCTGTCGTGAGTTTC
Organism: Ixodes ricinus; assembly: GCA_037355805.1. Lineage (NCBI taxonomy): Eukaryota > Metazoa > Arthropoda > Arachnida > Ixodida > Ixodidae > Ixodes > Ixodes ricinus. The sequence goes on from JAZHYW010068280.1 coordinate 98,744, forward strand.
AGTAAGTGTGGGAGTTCGAGCGAGCCAGTATAGTGAGTTTGAGTGAGTACGTGAATGAGTGAACAAAAGGTAAGGGCGCAAACGAGCTGGTGGTGGTTAAACATTTCGAAAAAACCTGAGACTGGGACAATAAGGGACGGACAAACACAAAGTCTCAAAACTTTGTGTTTGTCCGTCCCTTATTGTCCCAGTCTCGGTTTTTTTTTTTTCGAAATGTTTACGTGAATGAGTTTGAGTGAGTACGCGTGAGTTCAAGTGGGTGACTCCTTCCTCCCGAGGCGGGAATGAAACCTCGCGAGGTGCCACCCAAGTCTAAAATGCGTGTAGCAAATTAGCATACGGGACGCAACAACCTCCACGAGAGGCTGCGACAGCCGGGAACGACTCTGGCGGGAGACGCTCGCTCGCAGTCTGCCGCCCGCACACATCTCTTGGGCGTCCGTGAACGCCGGGCGAGGACTGCTGTAGATTACACACCGCGGGATCCGCGAGGACGCTCGGAGCAGCCGAAGGAAAGCACGTAAAAAATCGGGCGGTTCCCGCACCGAGGCCGAAACTCTGCGCTGCAAGATGCATCCTTCTTTTTCTGTGTTTTGTCCTTGGGCCAAGGCCGGTATAGAGCAAAAGAAAGAAGAGAAAAAAAAAAAGGAGGTAAGCGGGTTGGACGTAAGTCGAATATAAATGTTGCGCATTCTAGCGCATTTCCCGGTTGATCATTCACCGACAAGGATAGTCGTGTACCGAAGAGCCTCTGCTGTGCTTTTTTTCTCTCTGCCTCTTTCGTATATACGCATACAAAATATAAGCGCGGTAAGTTTGTAAGTTTGGTCAGAGCCCATCCACAACTAATCGTCATACGTATATTTTTTTGTTTTTTTTTACGTAAAACGATAAAAAAAGAACAGTCCACAGCCATCGTGATACTTTCAGAAGATCGATTGTGGGGCGTGTTCCACGCTTTCGAACACGATGCTGTTAATGCTGGTTAGTACGTCAACACACACCGCTTACGCCTGACAAGAGGGAAAGACGGAAAGCATACTGAACGGATAGCGCAAGCGCCGACAAGCCCATACAAGAATGCGCGCGTTCGCCCAATGCTCGAGAGAGGGCGCCCATGCCCCCTGAAAACGGTTAACGGTAATTTGTAGCCACGTTCGGGACATCCTCTAGCGACAATCACGGCGTTTGCTGTGCATCGCCAAAGGAAGAAAGTCAAGCTTAGTAACCGCTTAACTCGCAAAGTTGACGTCTCCCAATTCAGTCAACACAACGACGAGTAGATCGGTTCGGTAACTCTTGGTAACGGTATACCCGATACTCCGCCGTCGCCTTTAGCGCATGCATTGTATCGTTATTCGGTATCATTAGGGACTTTTAGTAGGTCGTTGCGATACCTACGATAACGTTACCCGATAACGGTACGATGCACGCGCAAATGCATCGGGCTTAAACACGGATCAGCTTTAACAGCGCGATACAACGGGTACCAAGGCGTGTAGAAGCCCGTCCAAACAGGATACTTCAAAAATCGTGAGGTGACACGACTCCGACATAGATCGTTCTTCAAATTTCGCCCGTGTCTTCCACGGAGGCCTTGAGCATGCTCATCAGGTAGGTCCGGACATGACAGCCATTCCCAAGCTCCGCTGGCTGTCGGTCAACAGCTCCAGGCCTCCGCTGCTCCTCAGGTCCCGAAAACGGGAGAGACAAGGGCTGGGCTGTGTTCAAAAAGCTACTCCGGCGGGTCGTGCCTCGCGACAACACAGAAAGAGCGACGCTGGACGCGGGTAGGTTTTCAAACGCAAAGGTACCAAACCCTTACCCTGGAGTAAGATCGAGTAAATTTTGGAACACGGCCATGGGACACGACGTCCCCGCAGAACAGATGAACAGCATTGGCAGGTGGCGTGTGACGTCAAGTCTGACGAGCACCGAGGTCACTGAAAAGCGGAGGAACCGAGGAGGAAAATCGTGATGTTTGCTCGGTGGAGTTCAGACAGACATCGGACTGCCGGACGCTTCAAATTCCACGATTTTTTTTGACGGATGTCACGTCGCCTCACGATTTCTGAAGGGTCCCGTTTGGACAGGCCGCGCTGCAACGGTGAACGACGATAAAGTCGCTCACGCCGTTCGAGAAGGAAAGCGCCACGCAGAAGGAAATCCACGCAGGTACCACTCATCACTCCCTAATCTCCTGAGAGAAGGGCAGAACAAACGCATACATACACAAGCAGCTTCCCCCAAGAAGGAGCGAGAGACGCCACTGCAAAGAGGCAAAACGCACAAAACCAAACAAACCGCACTAAAAAAAAAATACAAAAATTTAATGACCGCGGGTAACCGGCCATAGGTTTCAGAGCAGAGGGCCGTCAGAGGAAAATAAATCCCCTAAGATAAACAAACGCACATACACACACAAAAAAAAAACGAGCCAATTAAAAAAAAGCCAATTTCAGCCAATCTAATGCCATGTTTGAGTGCCACGTGACCTTCGGACGGGTAGCGTAGTGATGTGATATGTTCACAGCGGTGGATTGACTGGGTTGTCTTGCAGCGACCGCTGCACTTCATCGTATAGGATGAAACTGAGTACACTGGATAAGGAACAGGCCCGTGCGTCGCAAGGAAGCGCCCGACCGACCCGATGAGTTCGGCCATGTTGGCCATTCCGTCCCGAACCTAAGCACAAACTACAAACTGCTGCATTCTTTCTTTTTTTTTTTTTCGTTTTTATTCTGGGAGGGATAGAGACCAGCGTCAGGATGCGCCTGTAGACCAGACGCACTGCGTTCCGGCTCTTCTTCAGGATGGCGACGCGCAACGACTCACTGAAGCGGTATCGCACATCGCGAGCCGGAGAAGAGCTCGCTGCTATCGGCCTACGTGCCTTCCGCGCGCGAGGCCGAGGCACTGCTGCGCGCCCAAACAACGAAGGAGTTCAGAAAGAAAGAGACGTATACCTGCTACAGGATAACGGCGTTGTTTATGGTTGCCGCTCGATTTATTTTCATTTTTCCTCCGTGTGTAGCTCGCGCTGATGCCTGTCGGTTTACAGAGTGTGACTGTGTGCCTCTCGAATACCGAGCTGTTTACGTGGGTCCAATACGGGCGAATGTCTGCGAAAACCCGAATGCCACGTATTTAGTTTTGCCTGCGCCTGCGTGGGGCGTGCGGGCCTGAAATCAACGTTCGTGCGCGAAAAGCGTACGAATGATGCAGCGACGGCCTCGTTCCGACAAACAAACCACAAAACACCGGTCGCAAGCACGTCAAACACACCCTGCCGGTAAGAATCGTAACGCTCGAGCGTCGCGACGTTAGCATGCGGCGACGCCAAGACGGCACTCGTCTATAGCTCCAGCGCATTTAACGCTTGGGGCGGGTCGGGGAATCCAGACCACCCCCGATGACGTCACGCACACGCCTTGTCTTCTAGGTGGTCTCGACCGAACGCGAGCGACGCGGGCGCACGTTCCAATTCCAACCAGGAACGAGCTCCGAGCCAAGAAGTATAGCCAGAAGAACACCCCCGAGGAGTGGGGGCGCCGCGCAGTCTGGCCGCCCCAGGAAACGCGATCCCGAGGCAGGCACCCTCGAGTTGCCCGGAGTCCTTGACCGAACCAGCCGGCATCGTTCGAGACGCCGAGGCGCCGAACCAACGCGGTGTGGACGACGAGCCAGAGAACTGGGCGAGAAGGAAAGGAGGAGGCATTCCGACGAGGCTTAGCCGGTGAAGGTCCGCGATTAGACCTGTCCGGATTAAAGGGACAAGGGGGTCAAAGGCGGCTCCGCTCCGCAACGCCCGTCCCACTTGCCTGGTTTAGATGCGTCACCGCCTGTGCAACTGGTTCGTCCCGCCAGTTTCGTCCCGCGCCTTCTTTTTCTCTTTTGTGTGTGTGTGTGTGTGGAGCCGGTCAGTGGAGTAACTCTTTTCTGTTTTTCTATAGTCGAGTTTATTTTTAGGTCGGTAGCAGCGCCCATTGTTCGAGGTAAAACTTCTGTTCGGGCGGACGCCTGTCGGACTTTCGTGGTGTAGAATGGGTTGCTCTCGTGGTGCTGTCGGACTTAGAACGTCTCAGTGGATCGCTACGAGGCGGTGATAGCCTCGTCAACGCCTCAACGAGAGCGGTCAGGCTGCACGAGGAAAGGAACATCGGTGAATTCACGTACAAGACGCGCCGTCTGACCTGACTTTATTTTAACGCGGTAGCATTCTTTAACCACTTCACCCGGTTTGCGCGATACGATATCTTGCCTCGAATGTGCCGTGCGTATCTGCGGCGCGCGAATGCGCCGCGCGCAGACTCCGCATACGCAGGACGTCTCCGCACACGCAGGCACTGCGCGTATGCGGACGTCGTCCTAGAGGTCGTCTTTGACGTCGTCCTTTAGGACGTCGTCCTCGACCTCGTTCTTGAGGCCGTTCTAGACGTCGTCTTTGACGTCATTCTCTAGGATGTCGTCCTTGATATCGCCCTAGAGGTCGTTCTAGACGTCGTCCTCTAGGATGTCTTCCTCGGCGTCGTCCTAGAGGCCGTCCTAAAGGTCGTGCTAGAGGACGTGCTAGGCGTCGTCCTAGTAAGCAGATAAACCCGCGTCGCGCATACGCGGAGCGGCGGCACGCACGCATTCCCCTTTGTGTCCAAGCTACGAAGCTATTATCGGTTTGAGTTGGGCTAGTTGGTACATGGTTAATGATACTGGTGAAACAACTTGAACGTTAAACGATTAGTCAGAGACAAGACAAGCACACACACGAAGCTGCAGTGATGGAGGGGAAACAGACTGTACCTTGAACGAGTACACAAAGACAGAAGATTAAAAGATCACACAGAGACGAAGCAAACACTCAATTTCCAAGTGGTGCGCTGCAGTCGCGCTGACGTCAATGATTACGTCGTAAACCCTTCATAAAATAAAGTGCTTACTAAAATTTGCGTCGTCGTATTCACAGTGAGCTGCGTCGTGAGTCTCATAACAAAAATGTGCATCACGTTTACCAAAACAAAAATTGTTTTTGCATTATCAGATTATGATTTTGTGTTCGTATCCTTTCATCTAATAATTCCTATGCCACTCATATCGGTTATCTCCACGGCTAATATATCTGGAAGCTTTTTTTTTTTTTAACGCGTAACTTTGATTAGGTTTCTCGTTGAAAATTGTTCGCTTACTCATCAGTTATCCGTCCGAGACTCCGAATAGGCAATCGCTATCTGGGACCCGCATCAGGCTTATCTCACCAATAACACTGAATCCGTTCGACATCGAGCGACGTTTCAACTACTCATATCATAATTATTCCAAAAAAAAAAAAAGGTCACATCTCGATCTTGCGCCAGCTTTCCCGACCTCCCCGACCGTCGCAAACTTTCAACGCTAGTCTCTTTTTCACAAACGTTATGTATTTCGTCCCTCCGGTCATCATAGATCGTAGCTTCACACAATTCCCCTTCATCATATAATATGCGGGCCATAACCTCGACGAAAGGTATCCAAAACAAGAACCGTTTATTTTCTTTATTTTCTTATTTTTTTATTTTTAGAGATTGCCATGAGCGATCTCCTCTCAGCTTCGTATAAACTCCTGACGCAACAGAAGTTGAGGAACAATTAATCTCCTGGTGTAGCATTTAAGGCTTATATAAACTATAGTTGTGTTTCTATAGCACATCCTCAAAAAGGTGCCGTCCATCTCAATGCATCGCTCCGTGGTTCCCTGTACATAACAATATCAACATATCGAAGGCCCCGTCAATTTCGAACGGTGTCACGACTAAAAGAGATGCTGAAAGCTCTTCTCTCAATCCACCCTCCAACACGAGACAGTTACAAAGCAAAAGACTCGAACATATCAGATTCCATACCGATAACGCGCACCCTGTAGATCTATAAGTCGCAACGAGATGTGAACAATGCTATCAAGAGCATGATTTGTGGCCGGCTTAATAAGCCACAGGAACGATGAGATAAAACAGTCGCAGAAAAACAAAACCTACAGCGATTGGACGCAACAGAACAGATCGCTGGAGCAATCGAGAAAATGGGTCGTGACACTCAACCTAAAGTCACTGGATCCCGGGAAGGGTAGCGCCATTGCCTTCTCTGCCTACTAACCCGATACCAGATACTAACATACCAACCACCAAACCTCGCAAGGTGTTATGCCGATCTGTTACAGTTGCCATGGCAATTCCTCATTTCGGTCCATTTGAATCTGCGAAAAAAAATCATTCTGAACCACTTGCGCCAAGATCGCCATGGAGCATCGTGGTACTGAAAGCGTTCCTCACCAATATTAGTGTATTTAGAGCTGTCCATGGAATCAACGCATCAATCATGCCTCAGATCTCTTACGACGGTATAGTGTTGTTCTTACGTATTCCAAGACGGGAGATTTCATTTTGAATGCCGCCAAGCACCGACGCCGCCTCTCGTGTATTCCGAAAGTCGTCACCTGCGTGTTGCCACTTTTGTCTACTGGGCTGGGCAGCGCGTTCCGAGCATGCGCAATTGCTCTCTTCTGTGGAGTATCCGACGCTGCGCAAGCGTCCACACTCGCGGCATTTTTCGCCGCAGTGATATAGGTGCTAGAAAGGTGCATGGACCCGACGATAATTTTTCCAGAGTACAAAAACTTCCGAGCTTCGTTTCAGAACCGCGTGATGACGCTGCGATCGATGCCTATCAACCTCCTGACCCGTCGTAATAGGCCAGGTCTTAATGACTTGGGCAAAAAAACCTTTAAATCGACCTTTTTTTTTTTTGCTTTTTAAGATGGTCTATTTACATCAGCCTATCAAACAGTTCGATTCTCCAGTTCAAGCGGACACTATCAAACGGGGTACTCTAAGAATCTTCGGTGACTCTAGCGACAACCTACACGCAAGTGCAAGCCATATGAAAGAGTGCGGCGTCGTGAAGCTCGTTCTACAGCTTGCCGCCATTTGTTTCCTAAAAGCCGCACAATCAGGCTGAGTCAGCGCCGTTTATATACGCCATTGTAAAAGAGCACGGGGCGCGCGTCTTTATATCAGCGCGAACTTTGATTCCTTCCCGTTCGGCGCCCAGCCCCGACGGTGTCAACGCCGGCGGCCAAACGAGTCGAGCCCGACGGCGCAGCGCGAGCGAGAGAAGAGCCGACCCGACGAACGGAGTTCAAGTGCGCCGCCAGTCACGACGCACGTCCGAAGGGGGCAAGGACGCGCATCCTCATCTTCCCTGCTCTCTCACATGCGGCGGTCGCCGCCATCCCGCGTCAGACAGCGAGGAGCAGCACACGTCGACCCGCGTGCGCGTGTTCGGAAGAAGCCCGCGGAGTAAGCCAAACAGGCCGAATTCGGCACTGTTGACTGGCGAGTTTTCTTGAACGTCACATTTCCTGGATCAAGGCGGGAGGAGAGAGAAAGGAGGCTTCCTACACATGCCTGTGATGCACGCGCTATAGTCTTAGCCGGCTCCGAGATTTGCTTACCCGATAACGTTAAATACCCGATAAGGAAAATCTAGGAGCCGGTTAAAGGTGAGCGTGTGAATCCTTGAGGCGTGTTTACCTAAGCCTCGGGCCACCCTCTCTCTCCTGGCAATACGGCGTCCTCGGGAACGCACCAGCCAGAGTGCCGAAATTGGCCCGTTGACTTGCTCCACAAGCTTTTTCCGAATAGGCGGTCTCGGGTTCCCGGTCCTCGGGACGGACGGATCGGGTCCTACGACCGACTCGTCGGATATCGGTCGGTCCGAGGCGACTCGTATCTTTTAGGCCGGGGGTCTCCAAACTTTATGGCTAAGGGGTCGGATTATGCGCCCGTCGCAGTCTCGAGGGCCAGAAAACAAATGAGTAAAAATAAATGAGAAACAAAAAGCACGGAATAAAAAATAGACCCAGATACACATTTAAATAATGATAATCAAAGTGGAATCGAATTAAAAAAGAAAAAGAAAAAAAGAATCCAAGGTGCATCAAGAGAAAAGTTACATGCGAATAACAACACTCGATCCCGAGTAATGCAGCTCAATATATTGCATTCTTTATTATTTAGATAATTAAAGCATTACGGAATAATTATAGCCCAGAAAACTCCCCCGACATCAATAAAAACGCGTAGGAACGTCGGCACATTCGCAGAGGTATAGAACACCAATGAGAATAGTTCGACTGATGATGGCAAATACGCGATATTTATGACGCAGGACACAAGGCACATTATACACGAGGAAGCAAAATAATATTAACGTAATTAAAGAGACATGAAACGGGGGACCAAGGGTGGATATTACAAAGTTCGATGAATATGAGACCCAATAACTGTCAGAGGCATAAGAACCAGAACGGATATATGAAGGTCAACGTCACGCCGCCAATTCTTTACACGCGTTTCTTTTTGCGCCAACGGTCCTTCTGGAAACGGGCCGATGACCCGGCGCTGTCGCAAGGACGGCCGGGGCTTAGAGAACCACGTAATAGGCAAACACTGTTCTTGCCTTAAAGAGTGCTTCGATGAGCCCATCAGGACCACTCTGCGTAGCTATGGCGTCGTTGCCGGGTGTCGTTATCAGACAGCCAATACGACCTCCGAAACGCGTTGCTACATATGCGATTGTGAATAGCCAGACGGTATACGGAATACCCAAAACGACTGCAACGTGGTAAGTTGTGCATTCACGATTTGAAGTGATCCTAAGTGAAAAGATGCCCAAGCTCCTTCAGTATACACTCCGCTGACACTTGAGCCTGCTTATCTGCCGATACCAGCACCGTCAGATGCATTCCTAACGGCGTTTCGTCCTAAGACGCAGGGGTATAGTGCAGACAACATGAATTAACCTATGCCCATTTCAAAGAAGCAAACAATAACGTTATCCATGCTCCGTCAATTTTCTTTTTTCGACTTTGAAAAGAACGAGGAAGAACATCGAACCCTTTCGACCCGCGCAATTCCCGTTCCACACGCACGGACCCCTCCGGAACCCCTTCCCCCTGAAAGAACGGCCGCGTGAGCGCCCAACAGAGACGTCCCAAAGAAGCCGCAACGTTGCCAAGATGATGGTCCGCGTAATCGTCGTCCGCGCCACCGCAAGTTCGCGGTCTACGAATCGAACAACGAATCAGCGGCACACCACGCACGCACGCAACGCCCGTGAGCGCTTTTCATTCCTGCCCTCGATTGTCAGCACGCAAGAAGCAATACCATCAAGACGACAAGGCCCTTCCCCGTAAACGTCATCACTAGTGCATCCACGCAGCGCCGTACTTCCATCAGCATCGTTGACAGCGGGTCTCGCACACTCTGCGCGACTTGCGGTGACGGAAAGACCACAAGTCTGCCGTTTTGCGGCGACAGCCTCGGCGATCGAGCTCCGGTGCGTGTTTGCCGCTAGGGGCAGGTCGCGAATCCACTAACGATGACGTCATGCGCAGGCCTTGTCTTGTAGGTGCTATCGCAAAAGGGCATGCAGCTGCAGGAAGCGCGCTCTCCTCCGGCTTTTTGCCTGTGGCCGCACGAAAGTCCGCTGGTGCAGCATCCGAGCCCCGAATCCGCGAGCACGGAAGGAGACCGCCGCTAACGCACATCGCTAACGCACGCCGCGTTCACATCATCCGTCAGAGACCGGATTAGCTTCTGGGGGCTGGGGGGTCGACATTAAAGTGCTCATGAGAGTATACAATGGCACGCTAACGCATTTACTCTGAGAGATTAGCCACGCCATTTGCCGCGCGGCTGTCCAAACAGACGCGCGGCAAACGGGAACGATTTGCTGACACGGTAAATTTGAGGGCGGGCTGTGACGGTTTTCTGCCGCTTTCAACGGTTACGGAACGTCCGTCAGGCGGCTGAGACCATACGAAGGCCATACAAGCCGAGCGAGCCTGCAGCAATTTTGTCGAACTCTTGGACGCTAGAAAGCGTTTGGAAGCAACCACGGATGCGACCGAGACACATCGTATCCGGACGTCAGTCCGCCGAGCTCCGATTCGAAACCAGGTAGGTAGACGCAAAGGATAACTGCCTTTGTCTCCACTCATGTGTCTCCCTCCAATCAGCGAAGAGCAGCGTCGTCTGCTCCTCGTGCACGTCCGCCGTGAGCAGACGACGCTCTTCTTCGCTGATTAGACGGAGTAAGCGAGTAAGGACAAAGACAGCTAGCCTTTGCGTCTATATACCCACTAATCCTTCCAACCAGAGTTTGGGCAAATTTGGTTTGGCCATCTGACGTCCCCGCGCGCTCCTATTTCCTCCCCTACCCTCAGTTTCGCGCCGCATTGGATTGGCTCGGAGGGCTCGTGGCGTCCTGTGCGGTTCACCGTGATATGAAACGGAGCGGCCGTCAGAGACACGCCGAGTCAGCATGTTCTCCGCATGACTCGCCTTCCGGACGCTTCCCACAACGCCACTTCCGACGTCCCTTTGCGAGATGCAGGCTCCGGAGCCCCCACCGGCCGGCGGACGCACGGAGCCCTACCCGAGGCCCCCAGGGGGTCCCAGGCCGGACGCCGCCGCCGCCACTGCTACTGCTGCTGCCACCGCGGTGTTTCCGGGACCGGGTCGTGGTCGTGCCGTGCCGCCCCATCACCCCCCTCCTCGTCCTCCGTCTCCCACCAGCTGCCTCTCCACCTGGCACGTATTGCCCGGGCGGAGGGAGAGACGGGCTTCGGGCGGCGAATTACTATCCTCACCGCCGAGGAGACCCCGCCGAGGCGGTGTCTTTAGGGCGTCATCTTTTTCACCGCCACCGAAACGGACTCTCGCAGTCGTAGTAATAGTGACCTCACTGCCCGCCACGGCGCATTCGACGTCGTCGACGCGACGCGGGCTTCGTTGTCCGTTTTGGTGGGCTTTCCAAAACAGCGGGACATAAAAAAAAAGGGCAAAGGCCCAACATTGCCAGATCAAAGTCAGTTGACAAGCTTCCTAGAACTCCTGCTGCCTTTTCGTGGAGCGTTCGTGGAACGCGTCAATGCACGTTGCTTGCGGTGGAAAGTAATTTTATCCTGGTTTTCATGATAAACAAAGTTTGCTCTAAATTTTGCGCCAGAAGAGCGTCGTTTGATAACGGTCCTTGTCCGCTAGCCATTGTTGCGGAAACGCGCACAGACACGTGCCACGAGCGGGTGCTCCGCCGCCATTCGTTTCAAGGGCCGCTAATTTCAGTGCTGCGCCGCCATTTGCTTCCAAGGGCCGCTCGAGACACGGGCCTCGTGCACTGGCGCATTTGGCGCTACGCAAACACCCCGCCGAAAGCGAAGAACCGTTTTCGAACGCCGTTCTTCGGTGGAGTACGTCAACTAATGAGCTTAGAACGAGACAGGACAATATCCTCCTTTCACTCCTCCGGGGGAACGCGCGCAGCGCGCTAGCGAAGGAGAGGAGAGTAGAGGAGGAGAGTTGCGCATGCGCGCGCGGTGTGAGTGGAAGCGAACGCACGCGAAGTGCACGCACCTGGTAGAGAGAGAGAGCGGAGAGAGTAACGCGCAGCTGTTGGAGAGAGGGAAGGAGGAGAGTTGCGCATGCGTAGTGTGAGTGCGGACTACGACGCCGACGCCGCGGGACATAGACCCGAGCAAGAGATGCTCCGCATCTAAAAACGAAGTGGAAGCTCCTCCCACCTCTTTCCACTTTAGCAGAGCGGACGCAGGAGAGGAGGCGACCTCCTCTCCACCGTTCGCTCCGCTGAAGTGGAAAAGGGTGGAGAAGCTTCCGCTTCGTTCTTGTCCTGTCACCGGCCATTATAGGTGGAAGGATGCCGGGCACGTAAGCATTTTAAGCCAACTGAAAATTACATGGGAAACCGCAATGAAATAATCAAGGAAAACTCAACATGGAAAGCAGGACGCGCGGGGGCAACATTAAACGGCAGCTGACGAAGTAGTTATGTGTACTTAGGTTTCTAGATAGGGTGACGATAATCTACAGCGTAGAAAACGCGACAGGGGAGGGGGGGGGGGAGCAGGGCCGAAAGAAAAAGCAAGCCTCTGCACTATTAAGTTCACTCTACAAACGCCAATTTTTTCCGAAGTACTTCGTTTACGTTGAGTACACAAGCGCATTTCTTAATTTTTAAACAAAAACGAAGCATGCCAAATATAATAATATAGAAAAGTTCCCCGAACAAACGTCTGTGCGAACAAAACGTATTGAAAGATGGAACCGCAGAACTTAGCTCTACATTTACTCCACGAGAGGAATAGTATGTTTATTGTTATAAAATGTATTATGTATTACTTTAGGTTTCTTCAACTTGCTCAGCACTCATTTCGCAAGTATACGCACGTTCCCACAAAAACAAAACGTAAGACATCATTGAAAAAAAAAATGACGGGACGGCAGAAATGCACGTCTAAAACAGGGGTGTCTCGGCCAAAACTGGACGTATGGTCACCCTATTTCTATACACCAACTCATGTTTACAAACAAACCGGAGCGCCCGGAGCGCCCTAGCGGACGCCGCCGGCGCCGCGCATGCGCGATGGGGGTGTGGGCAAGAAACTCTCCGTCGCCCATAAACACACCATTGAAATGTGATGTTGTCGGCGTCAGTGTGAGTCCCCCTGCCCTTTTTCGCGTTCGAATTGTTGGTTCTACGTCTTCCTGGCGATGTCTGACTATCTTGAGCGGCGTCAGCGAAATTACCGAGGCTCGTTACACCGCAAAACTTCGCGTGAATAATGTGACATGTGGCGATTCATTCCGCGTGGACGCCGCACTATATACGCTAAAGCCTGATCCGCGTGATGAGATTTCGCTCGGAATTTTCAGTCGCGACGCCGCTCGGGCTGCAAAAGCGTGAACCGTAGCTGAGATGGTCGACGTCGATACTGAAAATCGCAAGCAGAATCGGACCAACTGAATTAGGCATAACAAGTCGGTGAGGTCACTGGTAACAATAATCAACATCTCCTTGTATCTACTGTTTACGACGAGCCTGCTTACCAACCTTCAAATTTAAGTCTTTTGAGGCCTGCACTTACTTCTTATCGCAAGTACCGTGCCAACATTTGGTTTACGGACCGGCGTCCTCTAAGAGAGCAGACGACAAGCAGAAACGTTTGAAAGAGCAGACGACAGTTCGAACAATCAGGCGGCCGTTTGAACTTGAAGACGCACTGAACGTAGTCCGCAGGTGGTCCGCACAGCTTTACGGTTTTCTGGCGTTCATGTTGGAACAAAACAAATAAATCTGATGGCCACAAGTATCCGTGAATTCAACCCTAAGTGCTTCCCGCCCAAGCAATCGTTGTCCGACGGCGTCTGCTTTTCCCTTTTCACGGCACATATCCAGATTCCCGGACGAACCGAGCACGTGAAAATTGACCTTCAAACCTTTCTCGACACTTTTGGTACGGCCCCAGTTGCGGCGTTTTGACGAGAATGCAGGTTTTTGTCTGGTTCCTTTCAAAACAACGCAGGAATACAGTCTGGCATGGGGACTTCTGCCCACAGCCCCAGACCGGAAGTGCGACCGACGCGCCACCACCGCGCCGTGACGTCACAGAGATGAGTTCGTGTATAGAAACGTGACAAAATGTCCCGCCTATGAACAAAAAGTTGCTGGCTCAAAACACCGTTGTGTGTGTGTGCGTGTGTGTGTGTGTGTGTGCGTGTGTGTGTGCGTGTGTGTGTGTGTGTGGTGTGTGTGTGTGTGTGTGTGTGTGTGTGTGTGTGTGTGTGTGTGTGTGTGTGTGTGTGTGTGTGTGTGTGCGTGCGTGCGTGCGTGCGTGGTGGTGGTGTGCGTGCGTGCGTGCGTGCGTGCGTGCTACGCAAAATTTGTCGGTCGACAACTGACCCGTTCGTCTCCTGGATTTCTGCCCAGTTCCTCACTCGGAAGCCGCAGCAAACCTGGACGGTGTCCTTCCTGGTAAGCTCTTCAACAATATTCGATTATTTCAGACTCAATAGCAAAAAGAGTTATAGATGCAAACTAAAAAGAACCGCTGCACGACCCTTGTTCCTTCACGCATCTCTTCCGGCAATTCCGTGAAGTAACCTTTCAACCCGAAACAGGAACAGCCCACGGTTCTCAGAGAAGTACAAGGTAGCAGCAGCTCATCGACAACATCCCCGAACGTTTCATAGCTCCTCCAGAGCTCTCCGAATACGCAACCAGCGCGCGGACAACCTCGGCATCCGCGGTCGTCATCGGCGCTCACGATTTTGTCAGCACCGCTCGGCCAAGCGCCAACTCGATCAAAACGCAGCGATCGTACACATCGCCGCGGGGCACGGACCACATCAAAAATAGGAATAACAAAAAAAAAAACTCCTATAACGTTCCCATACAGCGAAGCGGTCTACACCTTCGTGTTTCTGTATGCCATAACGGAACGCGAGTTGGACCGACATATCCGAACGGGAGAAAAGAACGTGACTGATCAAACAAGACCGAACGCACGACCATATTGGCATCCATCCGTTCACAAGTATCGCCGCCAAGACGTAAAATCATACCGGCAATAAAAAAGAAAAAAATAACATAACAGCAGACGAGTCTTCCTTCTATACTCGGGGTCGTTGCCAGCCATTGGCCTTCGGATAGAGCGCCTGCATACAAACAAGTACTCGTTCAAAGAGCTGGCAGCAGCAGCAGCTCCGCGGCCAAAGACACGACTCATGACGTCACCTTCGTGCCTTTTCTTGCAAAACAAGAAGCACACGTATACACGCGCACAAAAGATGAAGCGCCAGAAGCGAGACTTGGCAACGTCACTTGTATAGACGTGGGAGATGCGCACGGTCCTCCCCACTTTCCATAAATGTGAAGAATGACAGCTCGGTCGGGAAAAGTACACAGACGCACGACGACCGAGCCCGTGCAGCGTGTTTGGAGCCACTATGAGTCAGGGTGCAACGATACCCAGTTATTAGAATAGCTTGCGCGTCGGAAAGCGCACGCACGCCTGCCGTGTCAATTGTACACACGCCCATGGCTTGACAGCTGTATACGGGGGTGCCGATGGAAAACCTTAATTATAACGGGTTGTTACAGGGTGCCACCGCCCAGAGCTGGGCCTTGGTGTTGATCAAAGCTTTTATTCATGACAGGCGACAAGTTACTTTATACCTACAGTTTGAGCTAATGATCCCTTGGGTGATTAGCTCAAACTGTGGGTAAAGTAACTTGTCGCCGAGCGTGTTAACGCGCACCGCAGCTCGGAACACACGGAGCGAAAGCTCGCGTTGCAGAACCTGTAAGGCACATGGATTCAATCCCCACAATTGCCCATCTTGACCTGGACGAGCATCGTACCGCCGTGCGGTCGTGTATCGCTACTGCCTGATGCGTGTTAAAGACCCCAGGCTAGCGGTCGTACTGCATAGGCAAAGTTTCTTCAGCAAAGACACCAGACGCCCGCCGGGCCTGACAAAATTCCGGCCGTGTAAACGTACGCGCAACACAACAATTAGTAATGACCACATATATGAATGCCCACCATACGTGAACAGATTGTAAAAGCTTCTACTGGCACAACTGTGCACATTCTCCAAAGTGCCTGAATAACGTCATGATAAGTGGGCGTCTTCAGAATGTGTACAAAAATCGCAGCACAGCGCTCGAAAATCACTGAACGGACGTTCACACAGCTATCGACACCGAGTGGTAAATGAAGATACAGTCCTCCAACCAGCAGCTCGCAATATGGAAGCCATATCGCATCCAATCAGGCGTTGAAGAGGGTCACGCGCGGGATTAATTTTTCTCGTATACGGCAGTTCCTCCTTCCAAGTTCCGACCACAGACGAGGATACAAAACCTCCCGCGGAAACAGGTTGTCTCTGTACGTTTAGTTGTTCTCTTCCCCGATGTGTCCGGTGCAAAGTAATGAACGCCCAGCTTCCTCCAAGCCGTTCTGTGAGTGGCATCAGTTGACGGAAGGACGCGGCCAAAAGGGCTCGTGAGCGGCCAGTCAATGGGTCAAGAGGCGGCCATCATTTGGGTCACTGTTAGTTCGACAGCAAGTCCGAAGAGAATGGATCACGGCGCATAAACGTGTAGTGGCACAAATGTAATCAGCTGGAAGTTCATTGTCCCAGCAAGTAGCAATTTAGATGCATGTATATATATTTTATAAGACCGAAATACTTTCTTCTTTTTTTTTTCGGCGCAAAGCTTTTGGTGTTAGCTCGTAGTGCTCGGTTGGAAGCAAGTTCGGGTGCAAAGACAGAAGCTCAGATACAGACGAGGTACCATCCAACAAAAATGCCACCCAAACTGGAGCGACCACAAAGCAAACAGCGCGTCGGTCGTTCTACAGCCACCAGTGCCTAAGTAGTAGGCTTCAGTACCATTTCGAAGCCGTCAGACTGCATGCACTGTTGAAGATTTTAGTTCTTGTGTGCATCTACCCGAGAACTAGTATCTTGTTGACACAAGCGCTCCTGCAAACTAGGCACTTACCGCATCGTTCGTCTGCGTATTGAAAACACTTGCGCTCCTCAGTTCAGGAAACCTTTGATCCTTTGATTGGAAGTCCATTTTCAACGAGACACCGCAATGTACAATCTGTGGGTGGCACTCATAAATGTTCGGTTAAACGTCAGCGCCGAGATGAAAAATCGTACGGTCAGACAACAAAGGCTAAACTCCAACTGTCTACTTTTGCGATTAAACGAACTTGGCATAACGGAACGAGATCCCAATCCAAAGTAATCGAATAAATGAGGAAAAAGAATGAGAGGGCGTAACAACTCAAGAGAACGGTTAACAATCATTTCGCAACAAAAATAATAATAAAAATAACAGACTAGAGGATGAGCGACGTCTCAGGCAACAGCAAACAGTTGGTCTGGTTCGGTAAAGTGAACTAAACGAGAGAGTTGCGGCGCGCCCATGAGATCGAGAAACTGACACGCTAACCACCATCCACAAACCAGGCCATCTCCATCTCGCTCAAAAAGTATATAAACAACGTGCGGGTACTGCGCACTCTTCGGGACCATTTAACGTACCAATACGAAGAGTTCACGCCCACAAAAAAGCCTCGGGAAGAAAGAGTACCCCCTAACCAGAGATAATCTCCATCAAAATCAACAAAAACACACTAGTTACGCGCGCAAACCTCAACGTTTCCGTCGCCGGCAGCCGAAACAATTGGATTTGCGAAAGAGGCTGGCCCGTTCGAAGCCCTTCCGCATCCCGCGCAGCAAAGTTCCGCGGTGGAAGCCCCGAGGAAGGCCGCGGCGATTTCTTCGTCAAATCCCGACATCTTGCCCTACTCGTGGAAGCCAATAAACGCGCGACGTGACCCGGGAAGAAGAAAGTGCGGCGCGTGCACGCGACGCCGCGCACCGCACACGAGAAAATGACCCCACATCCACCTGGAAAGCGACTGTACCCTCCGCGCCGCTGCCTATCAGAAGCACAACTCCAGTGAAGCCACAGCCTTCAAGCGATAACATCGCGCGGAGATTCGCAAATCGCCATGTTTAAGAGACGGAAACTCATCACCACCCTTTCGTCACGGAAGAAGGCGAGCGCGGCGAAAATCCGCCAAAGGTTAACCACGTGAACCCGTTAGGCCATCCGGCCCGAATGCTATCCTTCGGAATACCACCGACAACAACAAACGGAAGAAACGGAGTCCCGAGGAGAAAGTGAAGGGGCGGCGCGCGGTAGCCGACAGTGCGATGGAAGCCACGTGCTCTTTTAACTATAGTCATTCGCTCGTCTCTCGCCACGTGATCACGCTCTCCCCCTACCGGCGAGCAGAAAGCGCGGTCAGCTGATGAAAGGGAGGCGGCTGATTGGTCCGGAGAAAGCGCGTAGCGCCCACCGCAATGCCAGCTTAGCGGTGGACGAAGTGGCGCTATATGCCACCGCTCTCCACCCTTGTCCCTCGGAGACTCGTCAAACGTCGACGTGGGGGGAGGCGGAACCGGAAGTAGACGCGATGGACAGCGACCCCCGCGTGCCAGAAGAGAAGGTGCTTATTTGGCCCTCGTCATGTATTTATTTTCCTTTTCCTATACACAGTCGGTGCGCGCTCGGCGCCAGGGCGTACGCAAATGCAATCACAATGTGCCACACACACAACACCCTCTTCCCCCTCCGGAAGCGAGGAAGCCGAGAAAGACAGCCGCCAACCGAATTGCATCCAACCGTTACAATATCACTGGCCTACGCAGCGTGCCCGCGGTTCTGCGTAGATCTGTCGGAAAAAAAGCAATTGGCCCGCGAAACTCAGACGCGTACACTCAGACGCTAGTTTGAGGAAATGTGTATCGCGATATTGACAGTGCGTCGGGTTGACTCGCAGTGACACATATCCGTGCGAGCGTTTCCTTACGGTATGCGTTACGACAGCGTACTGTGTCGAAACGGGGGCACCTCTCTGTTCTCCAACATGTCCCGTCACACTCGTCAATGCGACATGGCGAAAGAGATACCTCTTGGCGGCGTTACGTAGTTCGAAGATCAATCCGGAGTAGCACCTTGCACACACCGAACTACGCGAAGTGGAATCGAAAGTCAGGTTTCCCGCTGCTCTCTTCTCTTCGTGGGGAACAAAATAAACATTCCAGGCATCGTTCGGTAATAAACCATCGTTCCTAAGTAAGGCAGAATGATCGAGGTGAAATCTACATATCCTATTCGTGTAAACAGAAATTGGGGGAAAAAATTCCCCCCTTTTTGAGGTTTTACAGGAGAAAAAATACAGAAGAACAAGAAATCAGAGGAAACACAAGACAAGGCCTTGTCCTGTGTTGCCCCTCCCCTTTTGTCCCTATAATGTTCTTTTTTGTGTGTGTGAAGCTTTAGGATGAATTAGAACCAAGCAGCCCAAATCGCAATCTTATATTTTTTTCCTTCCCCAAATACAGTATGTTCCTGGCATCTGTCAGAGAAAGCGAGAGTGTAAGAGTGAGTGTTTAATTGCTCGCACGTCTGTAGCTTTAACCGATATACTACGAAACACTTCCACAACACGGTAAATCGAAAGTAGCGCGGTTCGGGCACAAATGATGACGTTACTACACTGCCAATCAGCTGACGTTACTACCTGCTATTCCAGCCGATATTACTACCCCGTAGTATAACGCCAGCTACAACGCTGCTGCACTTCCCGTTAGCTGACGTTACTCCACTACCAATCAAAATGAAAAACATGTATCGGCGTTAAGAAAGAATGACCGAAAAACGTGCATTGGCAACACTGCAAGGAGCTCCGTTGAATACGGACCAAATCTAGACAGAGTTGCTAAGAGACGTCAACGGCATGCCCAACTACACAACCTAGAAACGTCCGGCTACAAATCGCACGCCAACAGACAAAAGAAGTGGCGCCCGCACGGTCCGAGCAACAGGCAACACGAAGACTTCCGAGCCGGACCGGCTAAATTGGCGCCCGGACGAATCGCCATCGGTCACACACACACACACCGAGAGACCAGTTCTTTTTCCTTCCTTACGACGCAACCCTCCTCGCACGAGTCCATTTTTATCCTCCGCGGCACTACCCGCCACATCGCGAGTGGTGCTAGTAGTCGTGGTGTTGGTGGTAGTAGTACAACAACAACAAGCAACCGGCGTGTAGGACGCTTTCGTCACGAGGAACAAGTCGACTTCCGCGACTGCGCTCAGAATTATCCGTGTAATCGACGCGGACGTTTGTCGGCGCCTCGCTGCAGCGGCAGCAAAAGCCAGCTCGGAGAGTCGCAGCATCGCCGCGCACCGCCTCGCTTCGCGTGCTACAGAAACAATGCGGCCTTCTCCAATACTAACTTAAACGACGAGGCCCACGGCTCTACCCCCTAAACGTCATCTCGCAGCATCTCGCCACGAGCGCGACGCTAGCACGCGGCGACGCTAACGCGGACGCGTCTGCCGCTTCGCGCCCACTCTCGCCGAAATTAAGCGTGTTTGCCCCTTCCCGGCGAATGGGGATCCACTAGCGATGACGTCATGCGCAGGCCTCGTCCTCTACATGATATCGTCTTCCTTCCCGCGTGCGGGGACGAGCACGACTGCTGGCCGCGTGGCCACTTGACCCGGTCCAGGTCTCAGGGAGGGAGGTCAAGAGGAAGGCCGACCGGACAGTCTGTTGTCCGGTGCACAAGCGGAGAGAGAGCGCCTCTTCGTGTCTAATATAGCCGCGCTGAACCCCAGGTGCCGCGCGTGATCGACCAATTAGAAGTCCGGGCTGCTCCCGGACCGTTAAGCCGGGGTCACACTGCGGAAGCAGTTAGTAAATAAAAAAATATAACCAAATCACGCGGGAGGAAAGAGAGACAGAAAAAAAGACGTGCTATTCATCAACACCGAGCTGTACCTATATACCAGGTGCATGAATCTTTGCACTTCAGCTTGGTACAGCTCCAATGTATACCGTGAAGTGTCGCGACATAACGACCAACGAGGCGAAGGAACCACCCACTGAGGATATTTGTCGTTGTTGTTGTCACTGGCCCGCAAAGTAAACCGAATGCGGCCCTCCAGATCCGATGGTCTAGTATCGGAAGCACTACGTACCACCTAGTTTTTCTCGCTTTTCATGCAGAGTCTATACAATACCGGGAGAAAACGCCGACGAGCATCGCACGTTAGCTCGCAAACAAGTCGCTTGAAACAAAGTCACGTTAGGCGCGGAACAGGAACAACCTCTCGTCCGTGTACTTAGCGGTGCGAAGAAACAGAGCTGGAAGCCTCGAACGAGTAAGTATCCCAGCACCGCGACGAGTCAACCGAATCTTCCCCGCTAGATACAATGTCTCACCCGTCCAAGATCGAATCCAGCGATTGGAACGGTAAGTATATCGAAGGGCCAGACGGAAAAGAGGTTAGCGGTGCAGGTCGCCCCGAACCGCGGCAACGTTACGTTCGCGAGCACTAGTTCCCAGATTGTCGGCACCGACCGCGTAGGAGAGATGCACGCGAGCCGTTTGATAAGGAAGTGCGCGTGCATATGCGTGCCCCGACCTATAGGGGAATGATAGGGGCAATTTTCGTCTTCATCTCGATAGATCTAGTCCGGGGCAGGGCGCGGCACATACACCTTTCGCTTCTCACGAAGAGCGCCCGTGGGACACCACGCTAACCAGCGCCTCACGTGACCCGATCTTAACCGCCCCGCGGACGGAATGAATCGTGTCAAAAGATCGGGAAATATATACATGCCTGCCACAAATCTTCCAAAGCTCGAGATCAATCAAATTCGTTTAAAGTGAGACAGACCTTGAACTATTACTCCCAAAAACATTAAAAAAATAAAAACGGGTTGGCATTTTATGGCGGAGAATAGGTGAGCATTTTAATTAACTAAATTATTGCAAGCTTCTATACGCTTGCCTTTATCGATCATTCAAAGAATCGACTTCTGTGAGCTGTCATCTTTGTCTAGCGCAGTGGTTCCCAAATGGGGGTTCGCGGACCCTTGGGGGTCCGCGAAGGCCTTCTAGGGGTCCGCAAAGCCCTTCCTGATCAGTCAAGCCCGGCAATAAAAGTTGTCTTTTTTCAGGTCGAGATGAAATGTTTATTTATTTATTTATTTATTTACTGTTTGCCCGAAGGCCGATACTGGGTGGTACAAAAGAAAATCATATGTGGCCGATGTCCTGGCCACTGCACACGCCCGTATACAAAGACACAGGTGCACATACAAAAACACAAAGGCATCATATGTAACAAAATAATAACAGTCAGTATATTATGACCAACTACCACTGGAGGACGCAAGATAAGCGAGTACCTTATTTTCAAAACTATTCAATGAGTCCATGTTCACTATTTCATTAGAGAGAGAGTTCCAATCTTCTATGGTTCAAAGAAAAAAGGAATATTTGAATACATCTATACGTGCCATTATTGGAGTGATCTGATCCGGATGGCTGCTTCGAACTGAGCGAGATGATTTTGGGTTGATGTATTGTTGGACGTCAAAGTTGAACAAGTTCCGGTGCATTGAATAAATGCATTTCAGTCTGGCTATTTTTCGGCGTTGTTCGAGACGCTGTAGGTTTAGCTGTTTTAGCATATCAGTGACTGAGTCCTTCGTCCTGTATTTTGACAATATAAACCTGGCTGCCCTTCTCTGAATTCTTTCAATCCTGTCTATTTGGTAGTTTCTGAACGGGTCCCCCCATACTACGCTTGCATATTCCAGTACGGGGCGCACAAGGGTTAAATATGCAGCTAATTTAGCTTCCGATGAGGCGTCCTTTAGTTTACGTCGTAATGACCACAGTCTTCTTTCATCTGAGCAACAGATGTTATTTATGGGCATATTCCAGTTCAGGTCTTCAGTTATAGTAACCCCCAGGTACTTGAAGTTACTGACGCGCGCCAAAGGCGTGCCATCAAATTCATAATCGAACAACAAAATGTTTTTAGTTTTGTTTGTTAGCCTTGCATACACTGTTTTTTTTGTAGTTTATTTTCATTTTCCTCTCCGTGCACCAATCATTGATAATTTTTAATGCTAAGTTTAGTTTGACCTGGTCCTCTTGACTTGAGATTCTTGAATAAATTAAACAATCGTCCGCAAACAGGCGGACAGTGAGGGAAGGATCGAGCTTATCTGCTATGTCATTTATGTAACTCAAAAACAAAATGGGACCCAGCACAAATCCTTGAGGAACGCCAGAGGTTACACTTAGAGTCCCTGATTTTGCGCCATTCACTTCTACAAATTGTGTTCTATTTGTTAGGTAGGATTTAATCCATTTGATAACGTTTAGATTAACACCTAGTTGGAGTAGCTTTCTAAGAAGCTCTGCGTGTGGGTGAGTTTTGTCGTGTGTATGGCAATAAGGGTGAGTTTTCTCGTGTGTATGGCAATAAGAGAGGTCTACTTCACACTATTCTTTAGTTATATTTATTTATTAAATCATTATTATATTTAACCTACACCTTTCCTCTCCTCTCACCCCAAACGGGGTCCTCCACAATCTCCGTTGATCCACAAGGGGTCCGCGAAACATAGATGGTTGAGAACCACTGGTCTAGCGGACTATGGGCGCCATATGGGGTTTTACGCGCGAGAACAAGGGTGCGGTGGGATCCGACGCGTGAGGTAAGCTAAACACGCCGACGCGTGGGACCGGAAGGAAAAAGGGGGATCGGAAAAAGTGGGTCGAGATCGAAGATGGGGCCGCTCACAATGGGATCGAAACAATGAGAACAGCCTCCCAGACGACGATGACGACGACGCGAAGGGAAGAGAACCGCGGTAACCTACAGCAGACACAAAATCAAAGAAAAAAAAAAAGAAAAAAAGAAAGAAAAAAACGGAAATGAAGCCGACTGCCGGACCAAGGCGGCGGCCCGCTCCACATTTCTCAGACGAGAGCGGGAGGAAAGAAAATTCGTTCTCGATTAGAATCGTTCGTCGACGAGGTTTGTACAGCTGCATAGGACGGCGAGGCTTCGGATCAAATCCTGCCAATATGGAATGTCGGCAAAAGTGACTGAGGTAAAAGAAGAAAAAAAAAGAAGAAAAAGAAGAACGGGAGGTTGAATATATCGTCCCATATAAATTTGCCCGCGGCGTGGGCTCAGACGTCGTATTTGAATGCCAAATGTTACTGATGAAAGTTGTCCAGCGCGAGACCTTCGATAACGCTTGGGCGCCTCGTGAGCTCCGACCGTACACGGACGCGCGGCCAAAGCACGGAGGAAGGCCGCGTGCTGGAGGTCGGCCATACGAAAGAGGCCCTGTCGTTCTCACTCTGTCGGTAGGGAGTTTTAGTATTGCCTAGAGACCCTTTTCTTGGCGGCGCCACCAGGCGACGAACGCACAGAAATATCTTCCACTTTGGTACTCTCCACTGTCAAAGAGACAGGGTATTTATGCTCGGCAAGGTTTTTATTTGTACATGACATACGAGAGCCTAACTACACAAAACTAGAGATGTAAAATTTCACAACATTTTAAGCGACTTAAAAAAAAATCATTTTTTTCATGTTTTTTTTTTTAGAAAAATACGAAAAATTGAAAAATAACGATTGCCCACAGAGCTATGAAAAATCCGATACATTTATTTTGTTAACACTGAAAATAATTTAATTGTTACATTACTGCACCGTAAAAGTCCCAGGCTGCAGCAGAGCTTCCGGTTTCCAAACCTAGGTACGATTTTCACGTCAAGGCATTGATTTCACATCAAAGCGTCAACACTGACATTTATATCAATCCGTGTCCGATAATTCCGATTCATTTCCACTTGACGTGTCAATGCTTCGCTGTGCAGCGGACGAAGCATCGCGGACATTATAAGGTTGGAGTGCACGTATGAAAGTTTTTGCACGCGATACCCTGCGAGCCGTGCGTAGCCTGGTGTGCACATTTTCAAACTCGGACCAGTTTCTTTCACATGCCGCAGAAGAAGGGGGAATGTGCAGTACGCGAGAGGCGAGGGGACGCAAGGGTTGGTTGAAGCAAAGCCCTCGGCACCACGTGGATGAATCCAGGTGCTTCGCAGACTCCCAAACTCCGTCTTTTGACCGAATCCCCTTGCATGTTCTGTATTCTGCGACGTTAGACGAAGTTTCGACGTCCAGCGAGAAGTTGCAAGCTCCTTTTTTTTTTCAATTTTATCTTGTTTGAAAGTTACGAAAAAAAATATGTTTTTCTTTCTAGAAATGTTTGTTTCTTTTTTTTTTGTTTCGTTTTTTAACCGCTTACATCTCTAAGCAGAACACAGTTTGCGGCGCGAAATTCGATTTCTTTCCACCCATAAACCGCCGATCGAGAACTCGCCGCTTTGAGTCGCGCTCACTCTCTTCTCCGTGGTCACGTGCCGTTCTCGATGGTGTAGACACACACAGCAAATATAATCAAAGTCGTGGGTCATCAAAGCCACACACTTAATATTAAAAATAGAAAAGAAATATGATACCTATAGTATTTTGTGGCTTCTAAAAAAACTGCGAATACGTTCATTGAAAAAAAAAAGTTGCGCAGCCACGTGACAGTAGACAACTCTCTCCTCCTTTATATTTCTTCTTCCTGCCCAGCTCAGTTTCACTTTCGGTTTCGAGGAGTTGAGTATTTTTGACTTTATTAAAGATATACGAGACGCTGTAACCAAGATAGTGATTGGTATCTTCTGACACCAAAATAAATCGCAAAAAAAAATGAAGGACAAAAAAATTGTCAATGTCTTTTTTAGCACCGTTGTTTGAAACGGCGATGAAACACCTAACCCCGCCAAAAGAACAAAGAAGCGCGAGATCTCTAAATTTTACGTACATTCTTGGAAACCAAGACGTTAAATCGTACAGCCGAAGGCCCTCGTTGAATCTCCAACTGTGTCGTCTGTGTAGCATTTATGCATTCTAGCACTGGTGACATAAGCAAGCGCGACAAGCTCGCTTGCTTATGTCGCTTGAAGTCGCTTGGGACCTAAGCAGTGGTCCATGTTTGTAAACACCAACAGGGTCTATACGAGCGAACGCAAGCACCGTGCGTTTGCGTTGCGTGTTCCACACTGCGCGTATGCGCGGAGTACAAAACTGCGGTCTTGAATCGGCGCATGTCGACGACGCGCATGCGCAGTGTAGAGCAGGAAACGCTAACGCACAGCGCTTGCTTCTACTTGCATTGCTCTGTCGCTATACACACACAAACAAAATCGCTTGGCGCTTACTTTGTTTTTTCTTTTCTTTCCGATCGTGGTATATAACTTATCCCGAAACGAAACACGCTTCCTCTTTCTTGGTTCTCTATCGACTTTGCATACTGCGTATACGGGTGCGCTCGTGAAAACGCAACAAAGCTAGACGTTAGTTTTAAAGTGGACGCAGCTCACGCCGCACCACGCCCAAACAGGCTTTTCCCCGCGCGGTTAACTAACCCCAAACTCACCCGACTTCATTTCCTCAGTTTATAAAGCGAGGATTTACAGCTCGTCGCCGAAACTGACACACAGTCGGTCGTCGATGCACGGCGGCGCGAGGCCGGCTGCAGCCTCGATTCCGTTTCCCCTTACAGACCGCACACGACACCATCGGAACCAATCGAATGCGGTTGGCTCCGATGTTGTCACGCAACTTTCGGGGGCGGAGTATATATTCAAGTGATACAGAAGTGTTGAGAACCGGGCCAGCTGTACTCATTCATAACTAAAAACAAAGCAGAAAAAAAAAACGGACAAACTTAAAAACAGACTGATCGTGTGTTGTACACGTCTTTCTTGTGCCCGTTTTTTTTCTCTTTAGTGCGTTTTGTTTAGTTGTGAATTACGTGATATGTTCGAGGCGCTTGCATGGCTGAGATGGCTCGTATTGCGCCCACCGAGGTCCACGGTAAAACGTAGTACACACCTTACGATGAATTTTGCTTTCATACGCCCAAGTTATTAAGTTTTTTTTGAAGCATACGTTAAATTTAAGCCGTAATATATCTGCACTCGCTGCTCAGCAGAGGGAATCGAAGGTCTCTCATTATCTTACAAATTAGTTTGCAATCCTTCCATTATACCCTAGCTACCCACATTACTCAATAAATATTCCACAGATAGTATACTGACATTTACCTAGTTTAGACGGAAAATCACTGTACGTACTTTTTCATATTACGTATTCTTTTATGTAAATCGTTTAGTTAATATTTTTTTCTTCTGTTCCCGTAGATATATTATTTTGATTTTTTTTTCTGCGTCTCAGTCATTATTGGTTAAGCACTCGAGGCCCAGACCACGTCAAACAAACAAAAAACGTTTGAGAAAGGGGTTCTATGGAGCGCTGTGAACGCGTCGCTGCTGCACCCTTCCCGAATGTCCCGTGACATTGGCGCGTCTTTGGATAGGCCGGACTGGCTCGTGGCGTCCGTTCGTCCGCCGTCAGGTGAGGAGACGGTGGTCGAGATGCCGCCAGCGAGATGCGGGTCACCCGGGCGGGAGGGACGCGGCACCACCCGCGACTCCGTGACGGCCCTCGGCGCGGCGCCCAGCGAGCGAGCGAGCGACGCGGAAGCGCACACAGAGCCTGGTTCCCCGAGTCGCGTACACCTGCCCCGCCCGGAGCGGTGTGCGCCAGGCAGCGAGCAGCCTCAGCTGCGACACCTATACACCCGAAACACTTCGACCCGTCGGCCGTAAAAAGAAGAAAAAGAAATAAAGGAAGATAAGAAGCTGGGATTAACTTACTGCTAGAAATAGGCTGGGCCGAGATGCCCGAATTAATATCGAGACACCCCCCCGCACAGCAATGGCGGCTGTAATGTGGGGCATATGTCTAAAGTTTTGAAGGAACATCATATTACATTAAATTGTTCATTCAATCGCTGGTTCCGCTAGCGGCCACTGATAACTTCCCCGTCCGAGCAACAACCGGTCAGTCGCATTATCGAATTGACACTATACTTCGACCGAAAGTCATTCGGTCCGAGGAAGAAAGCGAAAAAACGAAGCGAGTGCCGAGCGCGCCTGCATTCCTTCGCGGACATGGCACGGCGCACGCAATTTCCTCGTCATCAGCTCTGACCCGCACGAACCCCCTCTTTTTCCCCTCCGCATTCACACGCGCGAAGCTATAAAGACCACTTTTATTAGAAGCCATTTACGCCGCCGGCGCTATAACACGGTATATCCTGCTCCGCCTAAACGGCCACTAACCAAACACGCCGATGAGAGTTCGAAAATATCGGCTCGGCTCAGGGCATATCGTTGGAGCCCGGCTATAGCAATAAGCTGGACATAATTCTTACGATCCCTTCGTAGATGAGGAAGTGTTCGGCGGCTATAGGATTCTACGAGGAAGGGGAGCGTTAGTTTGACAGAACACATTTTAATCGATGTTTTATATGGACGACCCGCGGAGACCACAAATCCGCGGCTTCGGTCTGCGGTCTCCAAATGCTTTTCCTCTAACGCTTCTCTTTTTTTCTTTTTTAATCTTTCTTGTTTTCTATTTCCACTTTATTGCCTGTTTCTCTCTCTCCTTCCGTCTTTGCCGCCTTTACGGGACAATGAATGAGCCGGAATTCTTGGCTAATTGCATTGTCGCGATACTACTGGTACGTCGAGCGCCTCTCATGACAACTCACAATCGACTCGGTCAGCGGAAACCCCCACGTCATGCGTTCGTCGAGATACAGAACCTAGTCGACTGACCTATAAAGTCGACTCGCCAACCTTTACCAGCCGAAGGAGCATTCCATACCAGTCGATTGCCGACGGCTTAAGCGTTTCTAAGGTTGGAACGAAAGATGTCATATCAAGTAACATGTACGTCCATTACATCCATTCACCTAATATTAATCGAGCAGAGCTATGAACAGAACAAGGCTCGCTCTCTCTCTCTCTCTCCTCCCCCTTTCCCGATACTAAAAATGAGAAGTACACATTTAAAAAGCAATGAAAGAAAACAGGAGAAAACAAGCACAAATTGTCTCAATTCAAACATGACTTGTAAAGTTGCGTGATGGTCATTTGAGAGGTATATGCTATCTAACATACCCAGCTGTTTATAATTCTATAAACAAAAACAAACAAAAAATCTCGACATCGGAATGTATTTCTATTGCCAAACCATAAACATGATGCTGCGACATCGTCATCTAAATCCCGAGTTACGGAGAAATAAAAAAAAACAAAAAAAACAAGACGATTACAAGACGCCAGTTTATGTACGCGCGTCTCGGGGGTTAGATTTCTGTGTACGTATGTCTGTACACTTTCGCTCGATGAAGTCTAGCATTCACGCAGAACCAAGACACTATGTACGCAACAACTACAGACAGAAAAAAAAAGAAAATCTATTTCGATGATTTCACACCGATAATACATCATGCAAAAGATGGTATGCAGACAGCAGAGAGTTTTAGAGAACCGTTTCTGCACGCCCGATACGGTATACGACGGGCCCTCCGGTAGGCACTGCGCATGTGCGAGTCTTCTGCGGTAGCGCATGCGCAGTTCGTACCGGAGCGACCATCGTACAGTATGAGATGTGTAAAAACGGTTCCCTTAAAACTCTTTACTGCCTCAGGCGTGTTTCTTCCTCGTGTTAAAATCACATTAAAAAAAAAAGCTGTACGTGAACATGTTTGAAGCAGACATATATAGGGAGCAAACATTCTTCGAACATGCACGAAGCGTGTCCGCAGGTCATCCTTTCATCGTGTCTGCAGCCAACACATGTCTTTAATACGATGTATATGAACAGTCTTGACTCTGGCTTACGGCAAACATACTCTGACACCGACAAACCGGACCCGAACGGTGCATGGAAACATATACATAAGGAACTCCAGCCACCGCAGGCACGCTACAAAGTTCCGAAGTATACTAATCACGACTTTCCTAATCAAGCGCCGTGGCAGACAAGCAACCGGAACATAAAAACTATGTACTCTTTCACAGGCGGTCGGACACAGTTCGCCCACGTCCGAGAGAGCGACGCTCAGCGTCCACCCACTCTACAGAAGTTTTCCTGACAATACAAAAAAGAAGTATGGCGTCTTGAGCAACGGTAGCAGCACTGCAGCGGCTAACGGGACGGCAGCGTGTGTCACACCAAAAATAGGCGGCCCCCGCCGAGCACGATGCCGTCAAAACACGACGGGCCGGGCACGAGCGAACAAGCATGAGACGCGGGAAGGATCCGACAGAGGTGGACAGCGTACGTCCCGACGGTGCACGCCGGTTATAGAAGTCGTCGCGACGGGCCCGGAAATTAAATTGAGCGCGGAGTTTGCGAGCAGTCCACCCGTCAAGCCTCCAGTGATGTATAGTGAACCAATTTTAGAAACAGCTTAGGAAACTATTCTAAACTATTGTCGGTCATTCCTCGGTAGAGAGGACACGACAATCAAATTGGGCTACTCGGTTTGAGACGGGTTAGACCGTTAGATGAACCAAATCGGAATCACCCATCGCGTCGGTCGATGCTCATAGACCAAAGCGGCGCCACTTTGAAAGGCTCTTAATTCCGTGACATGGCCCCGCAACGTCAGAACAAGCTACTGATATATAAAGAAGTGGGCCGAAATCGCTGCTGCCGTTAAACTAATTCACGAAAGAAAAAAAAAACGCGTGAGCATTTTGTGCAGGTATTATATAGAAGAAATCATGGTGAATACAGACTCTCACACTGAGTCCGCGGGGGTGAACATTCCTCGAAACCCCTCTTCACCCTGGTGCAAGCAGATCAGTTCACTTAGCGTGTGCATAAAGGGCGATGCGCATAAAACGACAGAGCCAGCACACCTTCCCTCGATCGGAGGGTCAATCTCTGCTCCCGAACGTCGCCGGTTTCGTCCAAACGGCGTCGTCGATCTCCTTGGGCCTTACGTTGCCGCGCATGTTGAACATATATGGGGGCGACAACTCCGTGCGATCACGGCCCGGTGGCATGGTAAGAGGACTGCGCGTCAAGAAGGGTGTGGAGGGCCTGGCAGGTCGAAGAACAGAACCGCAGCTCGTGTGCGTCCACGTATCTCCAAAGCTGGCGGCAGGACCTTCCGAGGGCGTCCAAAGCGCGCACACGCACCCCGTCCGCCATCTGCCAGCGAGTGCAAAAGGTGTCTCTTAGCCAGTTCCCATAGCCAGGTATACAGGGGCCTTATAGCCAGGGCGGCTGTGGCGCCATCCCGTGGCGACATTGCGAACTTTGGTTAGTCGAAACCAGTCCAAGGTCAGCGCACCTGCCAGTCCACTAATACTAACGCACTAAAACATCACCCAGGATTAAGCTTTCAAGAGGCTCAATACATCTACGTGGAGCTTTTCGGAACACGCGGCGTTGCTGCTGATGAACCCGAGGCTCTTTTACTACATATTACGGCGCATCTTCGGGACCAGCCAACCAGTCCGTACAAAACGTCCTTTGCGCGGAAGCACGGTAAAAACGCTTCCGCCAAAAAGACACAAAAAACAAACCGTTATAGGCGGGAAAAAGAAAAAAAAAGCTTTAATCACCCCTAAACGAAGCCAACCGCACTGACCAGCTCGGCACCATTCGCTGTCACACATCTCGTACCCTCGAGGCTAGGGCTCAACCGATCCGCGTGCAACGCGCACTTCCTAGTCGCGTGGCTGCTGCAGTAACGGGATCCAGAGGAGGACTCCCCGCGGGCGCTCGTCATCCATCCGCGAACCGCGACCGGGCGCGCCTGACCAGGAGCTGTCACGGGCGACCGGCGCACGCAGCATGCACCGCAGGGCGTGGGCCGCAAGAGCCGACGGAAAGAAGGAACTCGTCCGCGCCGTGGACGACCTCTTTACGTCGTCCGTGCGGACGAAGCGTACGGGCCGCCGGCACACGCCTCTCGCGTGCCCGCTCCTTCCGACACAAAGGGCCAGGCCCTGTCGCGTGGCGAGTAATACATTCGACGATTCTATTCGGAAGGTGACGTGCCGGCCTCCATAAAGTAACACACCTATTGTCGTCGGCGTCTATATTCGAATACGTACCCGAGCTAATCGCGAGTGTTAATCAACTTCAGATTAACGTCTGACAGGGTTAGCGACGCACGCAGTCGCTAGGGGGTTCGACGCGAGCGACTGATAAGGTTGCCCTTCGTAAAAGTGATACTACTCCCGGACGAGACGAGCATCTTTACAGCCACAAAGCCGAAGCTCTTGCAAATGAGCCCGAGCGGTGGACGAGTAGATAAAGTTGTAGACGTAGAGTAACCGATGGACAGATACGGACATTGTTTCGCTCCCTTCCCGTCGCGTGCTTTCGATGAGTCCTAGAGAAAAAGAAAAACAAAGAAAAAAGAATGAAAAAAAAAGCCTGGCCTTGAGGCAATACCACCCAGAAAACAAGGCCTAAGCATGACGTCATCGCTAGTGGATCCCCGAAGCGTCCCAAGCGGCAAACGCGCTGAAGCTCGACGAGCGTCGCCGCAAAGCGGCAGAGGCGTCCGTCTTGGCGTCACCGCCTGTTAGCGTCGCGCCCGTTGTGAGACGCGTTGGCGGCGACGCTGACGCAAGATAGGCGGCGCTGTGTGAATCCACAAGTGGTCCCGTAGGGTGGAAGGTGTGTGTGCACCCGGTTACATAGAGGCGCCTCCGTCGTACGAATCGTAGCTTTTAAGAACAAATCTCTAGATATATACCTCTATGTTAAAAAACATCAACCCCTCCCCCCCCCCCAAAAAAAAAAAAAGTAACATTGGTTAAATAGCGCAAGCCGCTGCCCGATTCAAAAGATTCAGCCTTATCCATCCATTCAGTGATGACGTATAAAGGGGGGGGGGGGGAGGCACAGGCCTAGCTTGTCTTGTGACTGTGGCATGACTTGAGCGAAGAACAGGGCGGCAAGAAAAGGTGGCGAGAGGGCGAGCAACTTTGCTGACGCCAAGGAAGGATGTTCCACTTGTCTTTTTTGGGAAGGGACACCAGAGGTGCCCGGTCCGCCTCCGGCTCCGACCCAAATGATGGGTACAGGGGTTGCGACTCAAGCCCGGGAGGGAAGGAAACAAGGCCAGCGCGTGCAGTCGCCGAGACATCACCTCCCCGAGCCGACCGGGGAGGACTTCCTTCACGCTCAGAAGTTCGAACAGAGACTCCGTATACAAAAGGAAATGTTTTGCACCGCTCGAACACCCTGCGATGCGGTAACGAGAACGCGCATGGTGACACCTTTCCGGCTCTTATCGCCCAGACAAAAAATGTCCAGCAACTGGGCTGTGCACGGATCCGGAGCGTCCGGTATTTCGCGAAAGAGAGCTACTGCGCATGTTCAGAGTGCATTCCACAGCAGACAAAGACGGCAACGTGCAGAAGGAATGGTGTGTACTGTAGTGGCCCTAACGTGAACTGTTCCAAAATAGACTCTAGAAAATGGTTGCGGGTCGGCATTCCTGCCGATCACGAGGAGAGTCAATCACTATACGGTTGACAGAGGGTGAGCTCGGAGGTCGACGTTGTCTTTAGGCCTACAACAGAAGGGTGAGATGTGACACTGAGCACAGGGTAAGCCGTGAAACGTCTGTCAGATCGCAGACCTCTTTAGCAGTAGCGTGCTGACTCTAGCACACAAGCTTATGAAAACGAGGAATACCAGAAATGCAATCAGCGGAAACATCGGTCAGAAACGACGGAAAATTCTATCACTCCGTGAGCAGACACGCTGCCTTCGAAAATCCCACGTCGAAGCTCGTGCACTGCCGAGGCGTAATCCAAACTTCTGCACTACCGATAAGCGACGGCCAGATTTTGTACAAACTTGTTAATATAAGCTTTTTTTTTTTTTTTAACACGCTGTTTTTGGTCGCGATTTTCGGTCGCTCTGTTTCGGCAGGCCCTCCGAGCTTGTTGATGTAAAATTTCCTCAGATGATGAAGTTGTACAGACATCGAAGAGCTGGGGATTTAGCGACGTCATTCTGCTGTGCCATTCATAAATAAGAAGGGACCAATCATCTTACTGGATAATTAAAAAAAATATTCGAACAAGTCTTTGTTAACCGTTTCTTTACCTAACTAACCACCTGGAGAACTGGTAATACAATATTTCATGAACCTTACAAGAAGCTGCGCTCTCGTGGGGATTGTTTGTCCTCATTTAACCGGAATTTCGCTGGGACATAAATTACGAACACCGTCTCCTTCCGCCGCCTTAAAAAAATTAAATAAAAGAAAAAGTTTATATCAGTTAAAAATTTCGAAAAAAGGGTCGACACATCACAGGGTGAAGCGACACAACCTAAGGAAACGTTCAAATGCTCGACTCCCACCCGTCTCGCGCCACACACGACGTCGACAAGTATGCGCTGACGATCAATTGTGTTAGCACTTATGGCCATTTTCTTTTTCATTTCGCTTCGCAAGTAGACCAAATCTGAAAGAAAGAGAAAAAAAAAACCCGGCGTGACATTTGTTTTATTTATTATTCTTATTAATATTTCGGCGCGTCAAAGTAGGCACCCTAATAGTTTTCGAAGAAACGCCTCCGCGGTTGTTGGTAGAGCTGAACCCCAGCAGCCCCGCTTCCGGAGTGTATACAAACACAAACAAACACACGGCTCTCGCGACGCCTATACCGCCCCGTTTCTTTTTAACGTGCGCCCTATGTGCGCGAAATCGGGCCGAAGCAGTTGAAACCCGCGTCGATTTTTGCTTTTTTCCCCCCATAAAACAGCTCGTTTCCAACGGTCCCGGAAGCGCTTCTGGGTCGTCCAAAAAAAAAAAAAAGGGCCGAAGTTGCCACGACGCATACGCGACAAACACCACGACGCCAAGTCGGACGAGAGAAACACATTCGTCCTGTCGAATATATGCTGCACAGCTCTATAGAAATAACCGTGCACTACGTATAGGGTGGTATACACCGCACCCGAGTGCCTTCCATCTTGCCGTACCCTATTCCACCACAACTTCGCTAAACAGAGAAAGACGGATTCTATCGCTGGATAGTCAATAAGAGTGTCGAAGTGAGGTCCATGACAAAACTGCGTCAGCGTCGCCGCAAGCGCGTCTTGCAGCGTCTCACAATAAGCGCGACGGAAAGATGGACGCGTCTGCCGCTTCGGCGACTCGGGCGTCGCGCTTTCAGCGTGCCTGCCGCTAGGGACGGGTCGGGGATCACCATACGATGATATCGTGCGCAGGCCTTGTTTTCCATAGGGGTATTTCCTGGACGCCGTATTTCAAGGCGTTGTTTACAGCACATGCTCAGAACGAGCGCGAGGCTGATAAGACCGGCAATCTCGATAGTGCCGAATGCACGTCGCAAAAAGAACTGCGGAAGCTCAGCATCAGCACGCGCTCAGCATTCGCGCACACAGTGAACACTCCCCATAGGTGGTAGTGGCGCGGCAGACGCTCGAAGAAGCGTGACGTCAGAAGCTCAATGCATTCCCCGTTTCGATTTCAGCGCCCCCCACGAGGCCCCTCGATCGAGTCGACCTGATCCAGTTTACGGAAGCTCTTTGCCGATAGCGCCGCCTTGCAACGCCGCGTTGGCGAACGACGCGAGCTAGCGTCGCGGAGGGCCTGGCCTGTCCAGCGCTGACCGTATCAATCGGCCGCAGCCTCCGGCAAGCTCGACCACACCATCCCCTCGCTTTCGCCGGAAGGATCTCAGGAGCCTTGTCAAGTTCGATATCCTCACCAGCGGCTCTGACGTACGTGACGCCGCCGCGCGCACTCGCATTTACTTTTCGGTGAAACGGCACATGTTAGGTTAGCAAAATAGATACGGGCGATGCATCGCCCGTAACGTCACATTCGTTCGCGACGTCAGGTCTCTCCAAGCCCTTTTCCCCAAGCCTAAACCCCTAAATCCGGCCCTGCCTGGGCAAACATAAACTCGCTCGTAAACAGCCTGTTGGTCTATAAGGGTATGGACCGTGTAACTTGTCATCACCGCCCGGTGCACGCTTGTCTCGAGTTCCGTTGGCGCTCGGTTGCAGGCGCTGCAGGTCGATCGGATTTCAGACGGGCTCAAAGCAGCCGTCGAAGCGACAGCGTTCCGCCCTATTCGAAAACAGCCGGTCACCAGAGCCCTGTCCGCAGACACGAGGAAGGGAGTGTCCAGCATTCACACGATGGATGGGTGTTTATGGCTCAACGCGTAGGCGGCACGCATTAAGTTGCCTCTTGCTCCAACGCACTCAAATTCTTCTTGACCGCCCGAAGACAGCAGGCGGCCTTGGGGTGCGAACACTGACAAAATGGCGAATAAAAAACAAACACAATAACCAGCAACATTAAAAAAAAAAACTTTAAACACGAGCAGGCGTTAAGGCGATAGGGTGGCCATTCGAACCGGACCGAGTTCGTTCAGAAAGTCGGCCGCAGCAGTGGCGAGGTACAGACCACGGCGTATATTTTTCACGCTCGAGCGAGGCCGGACTTGGGTTTCCGAAGGCGCGCGCACACACCTTGGAAGCGATTCGATCCGCATGCGCGTGCAGACGTCGCACCGAAGCGCTCCGAGCAAAGGACTTTAACCACATGTACGTACGAACAGGGTCGCAGCCACGAAACAACGTTACGCGTCGTTCGACACGACAGCTAGCAGCTACAATCACGCGTCAACCTCGATCAAAACCGCCAAAAAGATGAGAAAAAAAAGAAAAGAAAATGAGACGGGGGCGGCAGGAAACACAGATACACACATAAAGATTCACACATGCAGGCAGACGGACAGACAGACGCGCGCACACACACACGCACGCACACGCAGAGTGAAGCTGGCATTCCCGACAACGCTCTTCAATACAACAACCCAATCGCAGGATGGAACAAAAGGGAGGCACAATTTCGACCCGTTTTCATTCCCGCTTCCAGCTATTTTCTTTTTCTTTTCTTTATTTGTTACCGGCGTTAGCGCAGTTGACAACGTCAGAGGCATGGAGACGTCGTCAACGCGATCACACCCACCCACCCGAGTTCTTTTGCTCCACCGTCGTGCCGATCGACGCGAGTCAACGTCAGCGGAGGAGACGCGAGCGCAATCCAAAAGAAAGCGGCTACAGTTCCGAAAGACGGAACCGTCGGCAAGAATCGAAGCCGAGAGCACACGCGCCCGTGCCCCGAACGCACTGGTCCGGAACGAAGCGAGAAATAAAGACGGGCAGCAGAAGGACGGACAGAGGGAAAGGCGGCCCGCCGACACAGAATAAAATACATTTAAAAAAGAAAATACACCGAGAAGAAGGCGTTGAGGCGAACGAAATCAGGTCAGAGCGACACCCAGTCGCGTGTGCCACTCACTCCAAATCGCGCGCCGCGCCGAGGCCGCCCGGATGGGCTGCTCTTCCGATGCTGCCTGTCCGGTCTGTCAGTCAGTCGAGTTCACAACGGTGTCACTCATTCGTTCGCATTTATACCGAGAAAAAAAGGAAAACGAAAAAAAAAAGAGGAAGGACTAAAAGAAATGAAAGAAGGTACAGCAATCCGGAGCAAATGAGGTATTAAATCACCTGCACGATGCTCATTTCCACAGACACGCAAAAGTCGACACGCCACCGCCCCGGTCCGACAGCTTCGGTGTGGCATCGTCTTTCGGGCGTGCTCACCAAGACCGCGTCAATTAGCGTAATTTACGCGCTCGAAAGCCAGACGTCGATCAGAGACGTCCTGATGTCGTTGGATCGAACAAACAAATAAAAACACACGAAAAAAAAAAAGATATTAGGCGTGATTTGAAGGCGCATGCATCATATTCGATCGAGACGGAACACGCCTCGATGTCATACGAAGACGGCTGCGGTGCCGATTTCGTTTGATGTGCTTTTTTTGGCGTTTTTTTTCTTTACAGGCGTCCCGGACATGCCGTGGTTTTCGCGCTGCGGGAGATTTAAGGAACCTCGTCTATTGCCTCGCTGCTTGAAATCGTATATGCAATGCCCCTGACGGCAAAACAACAAAAGAAAATGTTGGAACGCCGCGACTCATCTTACATTTCTAGATCTTAGGAGAAACACTCCCGGAGAACGTCCGACTGTGTCTGCGGGTACAGAGCGCACCCGTTAATATCAACATTACGGTTAAGGGCCCTAATCTGACCAAGAGCAAAATCTTATCGCGTGTGCAAAACGTATAATCTGATCACCTGGAATCGGACTAATGCGCGGACTACCCGTGACTGTAGTTGCACATCATCACCTGTTTACGTAGGGCGCGCGTCATCGTGCCAAGCAGACAGGTGTATGCCGCAAAATGAAGCTGCTATCGGAAGATCGCATTCTAACTCCCAAACATGTTTGTTTGCGTTCGTGGAGTTCGACGTACGCTTCGTCAAAGGTCGCTTTCCCGCAGCGCGCTCGACCTGTGCGGTGAAGCCACGCCAAAACAGAGCTCGGGGCAACGCACGGAGTTTCCTCAAACCAACACAAGCAACCGGAAGCCTGAGAAGATCCGGCACCTTCTGCAACAACCTATGAAGCTAGCTTCCATAGGTGAATATCACGCGTTGTTGAATCTAGGTCCCATCAAAACACCACTTTCCATAGTAAAAACAAAAAATGTTGAAATTTACTACTCTACAAGGACGAAGAAGTAATTTTTCACAAGAGCAACTTTACCTGACCCCAATCTATTCAGATATAATCGGCAGGTTAGCATCAGGGGTATACGAAACGTTACGAAAACAAATACACACAAGCAACCGCGCGAGATGATAAGAGATCGACGCCTGGCTTTGCAAATTCCTCCGCGTCTGCCTTGCACCGCTCGTGTCGCTGACTCGGAACGTGTTTTCGTTCAAGCACCGTTGAATCACGGTAGAGGTTTGCATTCCCGCATTTTGTGCGTGTGTGTGTGTGTATAAGATAAACACGAAGCAGCAGTGCGTGCCGAGG
This sequence comes from Ixodes ricinus, assembly GCA_037355805.1. NCBI lineage: Eukaryota > Metazoa > Arthropoda > Arachnida > Ixodida > Ixodidae > Ixodes > Ixodes ricinus. The sequence goes on from JAZHYW010068280.1 coordinate 136,940, forward strand.
AGATACAGTTTACACACCACAATGCGAAAGAGGTAAACGTCGGGGGTATGCTAAAGCGCGAGCGTTGTGAAACCGAATACCGCGAGTTACAGAGCGGGACATTCGAGTCTGCGCTGAAGCGGTACTCCGATACAGCGAGCCTCCTCTGCGAGACACAGACCGAATTATCCCTCCACCGCAAAGAAAACTATCTTTCGGAACTCGATCGCGTTAAGCCAAATGAATGGTATCTAGATTAGGCGTCCCTCGTAAATTCCCGATCCGAAAATGCAAAGCGAAAGAAGGTGAACACAACACCCTAACCTGGAAAGCATCGGAAGCAGTGAGACCAGCGAGCCAATAAGGGCGTGGCAAATATGCACGCGACGACAAAACCATCAGAGTGAGCTCCCGCCTGGCACTGTCACGTGCCTCACTCCCGACGCTCCTATTGGCTCGCTGGCACCGCCATTTCCACCATTTCCACCACTGGCAAATAGGGTTACGCGTTACGCGAGCCTGCATTCCTACAACCCCTCAAGAACTAAGCTTTAACAACATTGTAAAAACAAATTGCACGTCAATTTCCTGCATTTCTTACTTTATTTATTTATTTATTTTTTATCCACAGCGATACTTGCAACGCGATACTGATTGTGCTTGAGACAGTTAAGTAAGCAACTTAATTCATCACGAAGCTGATGGTGCGAACGCGCATGCACACGGCACGGCACAGCCCACGGTAGCCATTCTACAAAAGTGCATCCTGTACCGCGTATAAATACCTCACAGCACAGGATACCAGTTCTTTAGTCGCGTACCACAAGCAAGAAAAAAAGGACATGTCACGCGTCAAGTCGTTCGAGGAAAAAAGACGCAACAAACAAAAACAACGAAAAAAAAGAAAAGAAACAGGAGAGTCACGACTCAATCGAATCCGACGACGGGCGGCCTTTGACGTCCGTCACCCGACGGTCGTACGTCCCACCGACTCCGTCCGAAGAAGCGGCCAGTGATCAGTCGCTTCAAAGCGCGCGACCGCGTCTCTCCTTTCCTTCCTCCTCATCCACCACTGCACTGCCCTCCATCCTACTCCATCCCACAACGTCACCCCCCCCCTTTCTTTTTTTTTATTTATTACGTATTTTTCAGTTCTTGCCACCTCCGCGCTGTCGCACGCGCGAGCCCGAAACGACCGATCAAGCGCTCTTCTTTCCGGAGTGATACACTATAGGTTTCTCGAACACGTCTCCGCCCGGTGTGCTAACCGAGTCCATTAAGTTGACGCTTGATTGTCTGGATCGCGACATCCGACAGCACGACACTCCGGCGTTTGTGTCGTCATTTGTGGTCATTTCGGCACAACTTTGGACGCACGGGCGGAATACGACGTCAAACACACCAGTCGGAGACGCTTTCCAGGCCCCGTAGTGATACTCCCCTCTACGCCAACCTTAATCTTCCACCCAAAATAAAACAAGATCCGCAACGAAACCACAGGAGAAGAGCAAAAAGGCAGCAAAACAAAGCGATCGTATATGGCCGCCCGCGGTATTTCTATGACCTCCACCGGAGTGTCTCCCCTCCGATCTCGGAAGACATCTCTTCCTGCTCTTCAATGAAGTGAACTTCCTCGGTGCTCGAAAGAGGAGCGGGTTTTGGAAAAAAAAAAAAAAAGAAGCGGCTCCCGACTGCCCTCGATTGATAAAACACGCCGCCGATGGCTGCGCCCATCGTGGACGGGGTCGCTTCCTCGTTCTTGGCCATACAGCACGCGTCCTGTCCCGTCCTTGTATTTCATTACTTCTTTTATCTTTCTAAACTTCCCGTTTCAACTCTGGTCAGTGGCTCTGTCGTGGCCGTCGTGCCTCTCATGGTAGAGGCATACGGGTATATAGAAGGCAAAAAATCTCCGAATTATTGATCTACGATGTGCGCAGCAAAGTCGCCCGTTTCTTTAGCGTAGCTGTTTTTTTTGTTTTTTTTTTGTCGTGCAAACGCACGTTACAAATACGGACTACGGAGTATTGATGGTTACAACCCGAGTTTTTCTGCTATCGGACACCGCCGTCACTCGAAAGTCTATCCTCCTGCTTGCCATCAAAACAATTTGGTTTTGCGATGGACGTACATTGGCTTCTTTACGTCATTTGCGAACGTCCGATACGTCGCTAAATACCGCGTGCCTTGCACGTGTTGACGTTTTTTCCACACTGAAAGGAGTGAGGTATTGTTATATTTATTTTCGATGCCAGAGGTCGCGGTTGGGCAAGATGTCCGAGTAGCCACTATCCCACGAAGCCAGTCAGCGGTAACATTCGACGCGATGGCATAAACGCGATTCAGGGATCACGTATCGTCGGTAGCAGCTTTATCAACGATGTCGACAAGATCTACAAAGAAAACTTTCCGACGGAGAGATTCTTCGCGGCTGCATATGAGAATCCAAAGGAGAAGAAGGCCACGGGCGCCTAGAACAAACACGCAGATAGCTATAGTGCGCCCCGAGTCGTCACTGCCCCTATGCTACCACATCACAAAGCCCTGGGTCACCACGTGATGAGATTCGCTTCAACATGGTTGACAATAGCCGAAACGAGCCGATCGACAGCCTCGCTGTTCTAACCACGAGCGCAGCAAAAGCATCGTTTTACTCCTGTTATCTCAGAGGCCGCGCCTCAGGCTGCAGCGCCACCAATTGGCGACGAAAGAAAATACTAGGGACCACACTGTACATTGCACTCTGTAGATTGCGCTCTGTCGAACGACTTTGTTAGGCGACTGTGGCGAGTTCACCAGCTCGATTCGCTGCTGACATATATACTCTTGCCAAGCGAGCGAACAAACAACATCGCTCACAGCCGTCCTAATTCTTTTTGAAGACTGAGTGCAACACAGCAAAATAAGCGATTGCCAATATCACCGTTTTCCCTTACCAGTAAACTCCCATTAAAAAAGAAACTGAAAAAAAAATCTACGAGTATAGTGAAATATGCTCGTCCAGCGCATCAACTCATAGCGGTAAAGGTTCAGGATTTCTCACAACAAGTAAAACGCAAAACAGAAAAAAAATGCGCCGATGCCGCTTCAGTGCTATAACGGTGCCCCGCAGTGCAGCTTTGAAAGCGCCGCTGGAAGCTTTCAATCACTCGCGAGCCGAAAAGAAGCGTTCGCAGTACAGTGTCATCGCTCAAAGCGCGCGCGCGCCCAAGACGGACGCCGCCCGTGGATCGTGGACGCCCGCGGAGGTCGCGCATTCGGCCACTCGTTTCCGGGTCCGTTATACCCTGCTCCGATACACAACGACGAAGCGAAGAAGTGAGGCGGCCGACCAAATGGTAACGGCGGCAGCGAACCGGTTGCGCAGAGAAAGAAGAAACGCCGACAGCGAAGCCCCCGACGCCCCGCCATCACCGCGCCGGGCTTCGTAAATACACACACGCTAAAGTGTGCACAACAAGAGCGGCGGGAGGAGGGACAGACAACAACACGCAACCACGCCTCAAGGACGCGCAATAATGCCGTCACCGAACAGACCCTCGCTCGTCCGCAAAAAACGACGAAAAAAAAAAATGGTACGAAGTTATTGAAAGACAATCTTGGTGGCACCGGGATTCCGAACTCCGGGTCTCTCAATTTTCCGGTCAGGCAACTTGGCAAGGGGTTGGCATATGCCCGAACGGAAATCAGAAGACCCGCAGTTCGAATCCCAGTGTGCACCCGTCAAAGATTGTCGTTCGGCGGCTGCGTAGCTTTTGTTCCATTCGACGAAGCACCGTTCATTCGTACGTATATGTTAAAATATCTCCTCCTTGAAGACCAGGTAAAACGACGAAAGTGCTCCGTGACATATTTGCCTCGCAGAAAGTACGTAGTCGCCGTCCAAAAGTTCTGACTTGAAGAAGGTGCAAACTCTATGAAACGGGAAAAGCCCGTTGAGCACCGACGCAGATACCAACCTATGTAGCGTGTTGACCAAAACCGCGCCCCACGTTTCTGAGGAGGAGGACTTCCGTGCGCTTACGCCTGACCAGGAAACTGCCACGATCGCTACGAACCTCGAATCACTCTTTGATCCAAACTTCGCTAAATGTGCTGCAATCTAATCCGCTCTAAAATCGAGTTGTTGACGAAACCTCGCAGCAAACGGTACGTGCTTTAGATAAAATCCTACCGTTAAGACTCAATTGTCATCAGCGACGTCGACCGGATGCATTTCCGACATTACGCGGAGCTACGACGAGCAAGAAACCGACTCCCCTCGCACGATCGTCACTTGCCCGGAGAATTCATTATAATAACCTTGTGGCAGGACGTGTTCCTTCTACACGGAAGGTGAGATAAAGAAAAAAAAAGGAAAACAAAATGTCAGAAAGAAGAGATTATTCATACTCCATCCCCGTCAAAAGCGAAAAGGGGGAAAAAAAAAGAAGAAAAGAAGAAAATACCGCGCGACAAGAACAATCACAACGGCAGTCTCGAGTTTGGAGGACACCAGAAAGGAGGACGCTCAAGGCGAAATAAAAAGAAGGAATGAGACACCATAACTGCGGATGAACATCATTAGGAAACTGAGAACGCACAAAAGTATGCGAGGGAAAGAAGAGAGGGAGAGAAGGTGGCAGTCACAGAAGCCATAAAAGGGGTCGCACCAAACCCAGTTCGCTTCCCGCCCTTGCCAAAAATCATCTAGGAAGGAAGTTCCTGGCCCGTTCCGGTGCTCCAAAGGAGCCATCCCAGCGAATAGAATGCCGTTCGAGTGTCACCTGACCTTCGGGAGGAAGCAGTCGTATGTCGTCACGTGATACCTTCAAAAGCGCAGGCGTAGCTTCCACTGTGGTCCAACGCAAGAAAAACTGAGTATAACACGCACGTAATAGCTAAACGCGAAGGCATACAAACGCACCGATAATAATAATAGAAAGGGGGCGTGCTAGAAAGGCCGAAGGGCGTGTAATGTAGCGTCTCCGCGCCAAGGCCGCGCTTGCGCACACACGCACACACGCAGGCACCGGCCGCTCTAAAGAAGGCGCCTGGAAGAGCGGCGGGAAGGCTAAGTGACGAAAAGAGCCGAGACAAAGGCCGAGGCGCCAAGTGCGGAAGTCGGCGGAAATTGTGGGCAAGTCCGTACGTATATATACGGCACACTGGAGACGACTGAGTCGTGATTTCCCTCCGTGAATTGCGGCCGGAACTCGCAAAACAGAGCGAGCCACTCGTGCGGAGTCTATTTCAATTGCCTCGTATTCTCTCGCATCAATGTAGACAGTGTGCAAAATGCAATACAGAATTCGTTATGTTTTAGTATCATCGCGATATTGTCGCGAAGTTGTGCTCGCGCGCGTGTTTAGTCTGGATTTACTCCGCGTTTTTACCCTTTTCGAAGATTCGCTTGTCTTCACGGCGCGGCATCGTGATTTCTGCCGGAGTCGGGAGGCCCCAAATGGGGACGAACGTGAACGCTACCCCGCGTCGGAGATGTTTTTGTCTTGCGAACACTGCCTTTGGGATCTCAACTTCGGAGGTGGTTTTGCTCCCTTTATAACTTCTGTCTACGAACGTGCTTCGTATTGTTTATAGCTTCTCTCGTGAGCTTCGTTCGGAAGGTGTTTGTCTTGTGTATGTGGTTTCCTGGGAGATGTTCATATTTGCTTCGTTCTCCGAGCCTTGTGATTGGTACCAAGAAAACCCTCTGGGATTGGTTGCCAAAGTGGCCCCAGAATGCTACTAAACTCAATATAAGCAACTGCTGCAGAGGGGGTGTGCTCCTGGATACCAAGCCATGGTCATCACCCTGCCTCTGGAGACCAACCTACACGTGGACACCCCGATTCAGCTGTGGAGTCCTCTGCCCGCTAACTTGCAAACTTTGGATTCTTAGAGCTGTGGAGGAGTCCGGCTCGCCCGCCTTTATGTAGATCCTTGTTGCTCGAGTTTGGCTGTGGTCGGAGGACCCGCTGAAGGTGTGGTCGAGGAAGGACGCCAGGGGAAGTCGCCAGGAGTATCCCATCCCCATCCCCCCCCCCTCCCCAAGGTTTATAGGCGGAGTTGTCCTTTGTGTCGAAAAAGAGTTTCTCTCATATTCGTAAAATAAATAGTTATATATAGAGATGCGCGTTCAATGAAGTAAGAAGAGAGAAACATTCCAGTTTCCTTCGTTACAATAGCATAGCTGAGAACTTGTATGAACGGTTATGCATTCGATTGACACTTACGAGCGTGAAACATTGTACGAAGGACGACGTGCTATTTGCTGGATTGTCAATTCGAGACCGGCTAATATACTGCACGACACTAATGCAAACACATTGCAACGACGGTAATTTTTGTTTTTAATACTTGGAAATGGTTTTTGTGTGCACAAGGTTTTACCGCTCACGGTGTGCCCCGAGCGAGCACTTCTCACCACACTGGTATAGCTTTGCTGACAGGCTGTGACAGCCTTTCAATTCTAAAAGAGAAAAAGAAAAATTCGGCGATCGCTTCTTCGCGCTAGCGGCGTCGCGCTACGTGCGAACTGTACGAGTACTCAGTCCTTCCACCGCGCCAGCATTCGTTCGATGCTCACTCACCCGAAGTGCAAACGCCACTCATACCCGAAAACTCCCAAAACGTACACTTAAAAAAAAATATAGAACGTTGATTTTCTTGTTTTTTTTTTCTTGGTTGGGGAAAAGGTTGATTGATCTTATGCACACAAGGGCCGCCAAATTTATACGCCGAACAAATGCAGGTTCTACTCCGTTTACATACGCTGCGCTTATATCCAGAACGATGTCTTGTTGGTGTTGTTGTTTCCTTGCAACAAACCTAAATTTCGACGGGCGTCAGAGTGTTCCTTTTTAAGTAGCAAACCGGAGTGTAAAGACGACGAAAGTCGACGAGGATACTCCGACGCGCAATCAACTATCCGAAGTAGCACGAGGACCAGAGCGTCGGGAAATACCGCAGTCGCCCGGGACGTTTCGGTCGCACTTACGTTACAGAACCGGCGGCGGCGGCGGCTGGAGGTCACGTGTAGAAAGAACAAAATCATGAGGGGGATTCCCGGGAGCAACTTACCTACGAAAAAAGAGAAGAAAAAGGCACCTGGTTAGCAAAGCGTCATCGTGTACCGTAAATCACGGTCAACAAAAGCGAGAGTCAAGGGCGACAGGTAGGACTCGGAGCAACAAACAAGCCAAACTCGACAGACACGCACCTTGCGCAATACATTACAATCTCAACATTAAAGCAGACGACAACAAAAATAACGACACTCATTCACGCTATAAACGTGTCCGAATGTCCAATAACTTATTTAGGCTGAAAAAATAATAATAAAAGTACCTTTTTGTTTTACGCATGAGCCCGGCACCGAGTAGTAAATTCGAACTAGGTCCCGATTTGAATATTCTAAAAACGACCGCGTGAACAGAACTCTGCGGAGGGCCGATAATTATTCAAATACAAGAAAGGAGTCTCAAAACCAAATATTCGCTGAAAGTTTCAACGCAAAAATTATATACATTTTTCCGGACCAACAAAAGCAACAGATTTTGTGAACTGTCTTATAGACCATTTTATTGTCTACAAATATGAACCGCCGTTTGCGTCCCAAGCGAACTTCCTGTCGCTCTGTCTTTGCAAGTCTGTCGAGCTTGCTTATGCTACCGGTGCTAGAAAGTATAAATGCTACACGGACAACAAAGTTGAGATTCCACGAGGGCCTACGCCTGTACAGTTTAATGTCTTAGAGGAGAGGAGACAAGCTGGTTTACAAGAATATTCAAAAAATTTAAACCGAACTTGAAGGCGCCCGTGCTCCTTCGTTATTCTGGCTTTCACCTGGACAATAGTTGGTTAAACGTTTCATCTACATTTTAAACAGCGGTGTTAAGGTGGGCTTGTTCACTCGTTTTATGAACCGGAACCTCTCCGGCACGTCAAAGACTGGAGCACCGCCTGGTGGCGTTTGCCATGAAAAGGGTTATACGAGGCAACGAAACGACCACAAATCAAACAAGTAAACATCTACTCAGATCAAAAACCAAAACGCACTTATCAAACTTAAGGTTCTATTTTCACTTCAGCAAAGTAACAGAATGAAGGTAACTCCCGACAAGGCAGGTGGTGTGACGAAAGCCTCCCAGCGTCCTTCCCACCGCCGCACGCAGACTCCGAGCACGCCCACGTGGAACAACGAGCTCTCAAGAGCCCGACATTGACGCGCAACACAGAAGGCAAGCCGTCAGAAGCAAGCGCCCGCGTCCGTTCGGAGAGCAGAGTATGCCCCCAACCAACACGGCGTCCCGGCTTCGACCCACGCGCCGCCGAGCCGAGAAGGCCCCAGCGTCCGTCCTCCGTTCCTTCCTCTCCGCGGCGAGTCGTTAACCTTGCCTCTGGGACGTCCCGGGCACGGTCGTCCTACATTCGAAGTCCGCTGCGAGGGCGCGTACTACGCGCCGCGCACACACACGGACAGTGCAGCTGGTTCGGCCCTACGCGCGGTCTATAAAAAGCGCCCTCTCGACGGGCCATGATACGGATCGAGGGGCGAAGCTGCCGATAGCGCGGCAGGGGCACACATGCCGGACGACCGAGGGCGCGCGGTCTACACGACGAGAACAAAGGAAAGCTGCCACCGGCCAGTATCAGGCTAGAAGACCAGGCCCAGAACAAACACGGGCAGGAGGACGCGCTCGGGCGAAAGTCGAAACAAAGAAAACAACGAGTCCTTTTCCTTTTAAATCTTCTCTACAACGACGAAAAGAGGTCGGTGACGAGAAGTCCGAGCACGTACGGAAAAGGGGGAGGGGTACCAAAGGGCACTGCCTTCATTAATGCCAGTGAAGGAAGTGGAAAATCCGCAAGTCTGTGCGACATGTGATATTCCAGTCAGTGCCCCGCGTACGTGCGGTGTAATGCAGGTTAAGAGAAATTCTACGTTTCGGCTGAACTGTTTTCGAACTTTCTTCTTCGGTTCTTGGAGAAGCACCCGATGGCAGGAAGGCGCCGACGTTTCTTCCGAGAAAACGGTTCTTGGGGAAAACGGGAGTAGATCACTTCAGTGAAAAAATATTCCCAGTAAAAAAAAAATAATATACAGGGTGTTTATTTTTTTAAGCTTTACAAATTTGTTTTAAAAAAAAAGCCGTGAAATGTACAGTTATACGATTTGTGCAGGTAAGATACGGCCAGGGGGACATTATGTGGGTAGCTAATCTTTACGATAAGTCGGCTAATTAATTAAAGTTCGTTATTTAAGTTTTTAATTGGTGAAAACTTAGAGAGCGTCATCGAAAACCACTAAATTAACTCTTTTTAGAACGACCTGAAGCTCGTGGGAAACTCGGGTGCGCGCCAAAGTTGCCACTCGTGAAGCAGGCGCAAAGCTAGCAGTGGCGGAAAGCGATGATTATGTTATCATCCGCGTTCCGCCACCGCTAGCCTTTTTTTTTAGTTTAGCAACTTTTTAATTTGTTAAAGGGGCAATGCAACAATTTTTGTACTTTGCGCAAATACCGCTCAGAACAGATCCCTGACGTTAATGACCTATGATACACGCGTTCGTTTTTCACCCCACGCAATAGAAGTCCCAGAAAAAAAATAAAGAAAACAAGCAGCGTTCGCCCCCTCAACTCGCAGCCAGAACAAGCGGCCACGTGATCTGGAGCCGATTATATGCCGCCAATGTTGATCATAGCCACGCGCTGTGGCTGGCAAAGCACAGGACACGCGCTGAGTTCTAGACATTGTTATGGCTCGGCTATTGTCGTCGATGCAGCGATTGGACACGGGCTACTACCCGAATGCTTCTCGAGCTAGTAATTATCACGAGCCCAAATCGAGTGCCCACGCAATGCTCGGGCCCAATCTATGAACCACATTCAAATATCGTCATATGGGTGTACTGCGATCCCCACTTTACGTTATCAAATTTTGCAAAGGAGAGATTGAATGAAAGTGGTCGCTCATGTCTTTGAAATTACACCGCAACAAAGGAGTTTTTTGGCAAGTGGCGTTGCGTGCGAGAATTCTTGACTCCCACTTGTGCCAGTAAGCTCGTGTACAGTTAAAAACATTCCAATTAAATATCGTTGCACCGCTCCTTTAAATTAAAGAAAGGTATTAAATGGAAGTTGTTAAACACTTTGTTCTCTGTAACTTGTTTTGCACGAATGCAAGTTCCAAATACCGGTGCTGCGTTTGGGATGTGGCTTGCACCGCCCTTCCAGCTTAACAGTAAGCGGAGTCTCGAATAACTTCACAACGTCCAACCAGAGCATTCCGGTCCCCATCCTAATTCTTCACAGATTGGCCGCCAGGTCACATTGCCGGTGTTCGCATCTCTCCGCCGGGACAACACCTCCGAGCTAACAAGGCTGAATAGTGTTGGGCGTTTACGTCACGTACTGGAGGCCGTGTTGGCCAGGTTCACCGTACACCTTTCAAACACCTTTCACACCGTCAAAAAAAAAAAGTGTCATTGCGTTGGTTGCAGGTGCATACGCGGTGTCTGATAATCCGGAAACGAAAGGAACAGCCCCGCAAATATGGCAGTGCCCAGAGGGAAAATCACTACACTTTCCGCGTTTAACGGTTTCGCTGCACGAACAGGCGCGCCTCACGCGAGGAAAATACCTGCGAATAAATAAGGCGGAGGCGGCGTTCTGACAGCCGACCGTGTTCGCACCGGTGTCGGCGTGTAATTCCATTGGGTGATCGGGTAGGGACCCGCCTCGCGCCTATTCCAGGATCAGGCCTCGGAGGTTAGAAGACGCGCAGCCAAGCAATACCACCTACAAGGCAAGGCCTGCGCATGACGTCATCGTTGGTGGATCCCACCCGCCCCAAGCGGCACGCAAGCCGAAGCTCCGAGGAAGACGTGCCTTCCTAGCGCGAGCGCTCGTTCTGCGGACAAACGTTTCAAAGCCGTGGCGCTGCATGGATTCACCACCGGTGATGACGTTTGGGAGGGAAAGGAGCGGGCCTCGTCTTCCAGGAGGTATTTGAAGCAAGCAGGGGAGCGGTGCACGCTCTGCGGATGCTCGGCGTATCCACGGTCGAACGCGGCGGAACATTCCGGGTGCGTGCGTATATGCAAACGACCAGGCGGATTGGACGCACCAGCCGCATTCAGAGCGCGACAAGCTGCGGATCGTACTTTCCTTTTCGCGCCCAGCGACACGACGCATTTGGAGCGGCGCCAGCGCGCGCGCGAGAGCGCGTTATACAATGGCTGAATCTCGAATTGGAGCTCCGAGTGCTATTATGGCGGCGCCGGGTATTCCTCTGGTTCGTGTAGTTTGCTCGAGATCAGACACGCACTTCCGGGTATCAATGATGTACGGTGTTGCGCCCTCGTTTACTGCCGGTTCACTTCAAAGGCGGGGAAAATGGAATCACCGAGAGGGTAACCACGAGAAGAGGCTATTTTATTTCGATTCACCTGACACTTGCGTATCGAGCGTAAAAAGTATATAATAATAATAGATTACGCAAGTTTGATTATGCCCTCGAAGACTGGAGAGCAGAGGATGTGTTGAGCGCAAACTACCACGTCGAAGAAATTGACGCCACGTGATCCGAGGTCAAATGACGTAATCACGTCACGTGACATCAATTTCCCCGCTAAACTTGGCGAGAAAATTGACATCACGTGACCTGAGATCACACGACGAGGTGAGGTCGGGACATTTCCCCAGCTAAATTTAACGAGGAAATCGACGTGACCGTTCTTCGTGACAGCACTTCGTGACAGTACTCGCGACGGTCTTCTAGGAATTGGGCTGATCAAACAGATTATGACGTTTCTCCGACGAAGCAAGTTGGTGCGAACACCGCCAGGTGCAGCTTTCGGTCGGAAAAGAGGTCCATTCGAAACCGATGCAACAACGCGAGACAATATCTCGAGTCAGCGTCGCCATTCGTCGGGGAGACGAACACTGTAGAGGGGGAGACGACCGGTGCGGACGGGCGACGGCGCGTCGGCCCGAAGGTCGGACCGAGCGCGCTCCACTGGACCGGCTCTCGGCGGACTCGGCCACTTCATTAGGCGGCGGACAATGAGGCAATTTGAAGGCAATTAAGCTGCCGCCACACTTTTCGCGCCGTCCCCGTCGCGGAGCGCCGTCCGCCCGGACATTGTGATCCGCGCCGCGGCTTTCACAATCGGGCACACGCCGCGCGTCCAGTCGCCGTTCGGCCATCGAGGCACAATGCTCGCGGTATAATATCGCCCTCTTGACCACCGTGCTTCGCGCCTCGGAGCAGTGCGCCGCAACGCTGCACTCGATTACATTCGCGCGCGCGCCGCGGTGTTTACTGGGCGCCACGTTGAGCGGCGCGCCATTCATGGTGGATGTACCAACTCCCACCGAAGTCACCGACAATATCGAAACGGCAGGGCGTATAGTTTCTGGATGCCTCGCCCACAGCACGCGCACGTGGCCTTCCGACGCGCTTTGACTGCGCGTGAGCGCGGGACCAACTGAAACTCCTCCCCACTGCTTCTCATTACGTCCGTGACTGTAGTATAACTTGACCGGAAGATCGGGCAATGCGCACATACACAAACACACACCAACCGAAAAATGGCGGCGCACAAGCACCGTACCTGCAAAACGTAGGCATAATTTGCACACGCTGTGGTTCTACATATAGACAGACGATGTCGTTCAACTCGGGGCACCCACTCGACCGAACTCAGTTTCCGTGACTTCGGTGCGAGCGGTTCCCGATGTCGGCTGCCGGTCCCTGCACGCGCTACGCGTTCGAGCTGCTGAATTTGGGAGTCCGTGGCACGTGTTCGTGTTCCGACCATTGTTGGCCTGGTTTAGAGTCTATAGATTGGTACCAGCCTGCCTGACACTAGGAAGTCAGCCAGGCGCGCAAAGCGGAGCACGCAGCTGCTGCTAAAACGCCAAACGTGCGTGGCTTCTTCAGTATACCATGAGAAAATGTGGCTACGCGACCGCCTCAAACGCTGATGGATGAGGAGGGAACCTAGTTCTTGTCACGCACTTTCATCGGAGCATCGGCCCCAATTCAAGTACACGAGTCGGCGAAAAGTTTTGTTATTATGATAGTCATACTTCTATACTTGATGACATTGTTTCGTGTAAAGGTCGTAAACAAAATGCAACAAAATTAAATAGCCTGCAGTTCCTGAACGATACAACACATCTGCACCTTTACCGAAATGACTGAGCAAACCCGACAACGTAAGCCGGCCAGATATATTTCGCCCTCCGATAGCAATACGCGCGGCTTTTCGCTGACGTGACGTTAAATTCAAACGTATACGGTAATCAAATCTTGAAGCCACTTTGCGGCAGACCTCACTGTCATAGGTTAACGAAAGTAGGACAACCCGAAGCGAGAGTGCAGGTGAGCTGGTTTAACATAGACGCGCATAATCCAGGCGCGGGGATAAAAAAAAAAGTGGACGGACGACACAAAACTGTAAAAAGCCCTTCCCACAAAGCTCTCTTCTCGCCGTGATTGCTGGTTTCCTCCTCCTCCCCATTGGCCTCCTCTCCAGCATTCGCTCTGCTAAAGTGGAAAGAGGAAGGCTCGTGGAGGAGTCTGTCCTGCTATT
>JAZHYW010068282.1:0-25554 GCA_037355805.1 Ixodes ricinus
AGTAAAACCTCGTTAAGACGTAGTTCGATGGGAACGCGGATGAAGTACGCGCAAAGCGGTAGTACGGCTTAAGAGAAAATGACAAATACACACCACGTTTACTCGATTCTAAGCCGGCATCGATTCAGGCCGACCCTCCAAAACGGCAAAGCCGAAAAAAAAAAAAATCTTCGATTCTGGGTTGATTAGTAAGGAACGGTAAAACACCATAAATTAAACACAGAGCGGCACTTACATCGGCCACGAAGCCGACGGTGGTGTCAGCGGTTTATGTTCGCGTCTTCAAATAGAGACGCGAGCAACGCCGCAAGAGCAACAAACAAAAGTAAACTTTTTTCTTTTTTTTTGTGTGCGCGCGCGTCCGCGAAGGAGAGAAGGGAGGGGGCAAGGAGCAAGGTGCATGGGCATGGGTGGCATGGCGCATCGCGTCCTTGTCCTTCCCCCTCCCTTTGCCCCCCTTCCGTAGCGAGGGGTATGCGGGAGCTGCCAGAGCTGCGCGGCAGCAGGGAGGCGCGAAACTCGAGGACTCGAGTTCGACGTATGCGCGCGCGAGCGGCGGCCACGGGGGCAGGGGCAGGGCAAGGAAGGGCAGCAAGAGAAATCCCGTTCAGAGATCCGCAACTATGCGCAACCAATCGCACGTTCGGAACCTCCTGCGTAGCCCGCCAAGCCTGCGACCGCGACGTCAACAACGCAACAACGCCGGTCGGAGGAGCTCCGCACCAGCTCCGCGCCTCCTCTCCCACCCGCCGGGCCCGTAACGTAAACCGCGTAAACTGTGTAAAAACCGCGTTACCGCCACTGGTCCCCCGCCAGCAACGTTGCCGATGTTCGTTGGTTCGCTTGCTCAACGGTGGCGAGTTGCGCGGCGCCGAACCAGCCGAACTCGCGCCCTCGCTGCCCGGCTTCGCGTGTTCGCTCCCGCCGTGGTCGTTGCTGCTGGTGCGCGGCGGCCCGGCCGCACGCTGGCAGCAACTTCTAACTTAGTACGTACCGGGAAGCGAAAACAGTGCGCGTTGAGCGGTAAGTACGCGATAAGCGACTACGCATTAAGCGGGCATTGAATACATTAGGTTTAACGGGAGGCATGTCGGGGATCTGACTAAGCTACTTCTAAAGCGGAACTACGGCTTATGCGGGTACGTGGTACCGAGGTTTTATAATGCCCTAATTGCATTAAAAAAAGTAATGACAGATTACATTAGTGCAGGAGAAATGAATGTTTAAAAGCTCCACCACCAAACCTTGGCAGTAGATCTGTGGGTGTTGAATTTATAGAGCAGCCCAAATAATCACGCAGTTTAGAATATTTTTTTTTAGTGGTTTTTTGAGTGCATGGTAGGAATCTACCTAATCAAGAAAACTGTATGATAGGTTCCAAAATAGTGTGCAGAATCTGGTAGAACTAAAACCCTTCAGCCTTTCCACTCTAGTGAAGAAGGAAGACCAGTGGAGCTGTACTATGGTGGGACGACCTCAAGGACGACTTCTTAGACAACCTCAAGGACGCCGCCTAGAGGACAACGTCTAGGACGACCTCAAGGACGTCTAGGGCGACCTCAAGGATGACTTCTAAAACGACCTCGAGGACGACATTTAGGACGATCTCAAGGACGACTTCTAAGACGACCTCGAGGACGCCCGCCTAGGAGGACGCTAGCGTCTTTTAGGCATCGTCCTCTAGGACGACTTCTAGGACAGACGCCTAGAGAAATTCAGCCTTTCCACTTTGGTGAAAACCAGAGTGGAAAGGCTGGAAAGGTTGCCGCCACCTATGATTAACAGCAGCAACCAGACAACCCGCAAGCTGGTTGTCTGGTTGCCGTCATCGCTCATAGATGGCGGTAGCTGTCCAGAGTTTTGTGTCAAGATTTATTTGTCCACGGACACGAAACTGGGGAAACTAGCCCTTAACAGCTCCGCTGTAAAAAATGCTGTGCAAGCAGCCCACATTGAAAATCACACTGTTCCACGACTCACCTTTTCTCTTCCCCAAATGACAACACAGAGTGCCTGGACTTGGTCTGCATGTGTGACAGCAGAACACAGGCAGTCTTCATGGCAAGTTCACTGGAATACAAAACGAAACCGAGGCTTACATTGCTTAAAAACATAACTTGACGTCATCAGGACGATTTGACAAGGACCCCAAGGTCACGCTGGTTTGCAAGCGTTCGAGTAAGGTTAATGGGGCAGACATCAAATCACACCTCATCCTGTTTGTTTCGAGGCATGGGAAGTCCACAGCTCTGCTGATATGGAAAGTGACTGCATGTTCCACTCTTAACGACATTGCTCAACCGCTGGATGACTAGGATTCCGTGTTGTCAGAGTTTATTTCTCGTGAAAGTAGGAGGGTGTTTTTTGGGGTTTATTTTTCGCTGAAAATTCAGGGTTTATCAGAGTTTATTTTTGTTAGATTCCCAATTCTTTGAAATTCTGAGTTTACTGTGCTCTTATATTTAAGAAATACAAAAACAAAATAAATAAAGTCAGGGTACCATGAACCGTTGTCCTGAAGGAACCTCGACGTGCTAAAAGCAAACCCCTTTTGTCAGTAGTTCTAGATTTCAAAGGAAACTGAAGTGGCATCTCCTCCGGACCACTGACCTTGTGCTCTTATAAAACATATGTGTAAAACACCCTCTTTTTTGCCTTTTATTTTGTCAGTGTGACCGTGAAATTCCGAGTTGACAAAAATTTGCCGGCGAGCGTTTTTCGAATTTATTCCCAAAACACGGAACCCTATGAATGACACATGATACAGTAAGTAAGCCTACCAGACTCTAGAAAAGAATAATGGGCAGATTTACTTGTTCGTACAACACGTGAAGAGCAGATTGGTTATGAACTCTGTATTTCCAGAGTCCCAAGAGTTATAGGCCCACGGTAAGTCTCGACGGTTGACTATGTGCGTGATCTGCAGAAGGGTAGGCACACAATGTCCTTATGTTAATGTCGCTTTTCTGCACATACCTGTCGAGTTCAGAGGGTTCTGCTCCCTCCCTCTGCGATAACTTCCTTGATCTTGGTGCCATAAGTGCTCATGGAGTACCTCTCCATCAGGTTGAAGTCATCAGTGTTGAATTCCTCGCCATCTTCCAATGGACCAATCACCTATGCAGGCGCAGCAGAAAAACCAACAACAACGTGATCAGAGCCTGCTAACTTCCAGAACTATGAGAAGCACCTATGAAATCTACAAACTCAAGATGGTAGCTCGACAAAGAGGCGCCACCGTGAGTACAGTTGCACAGCAGGAGCATTGTAAAGAGAATTAAGCCTTTCGCACGCAAGTTTTGGACAATTCTTTAGAGGAGTATGATGGATGAGCTGCAAGTGTGGAATTACTATAAAAATAGTTTGGAGGTTGCATTGTTGTAGTACCTGCATTCGAGGGTACTCTCGCTATTCTAAGAAAATTGACCTGCAGATAGATTGTGCAGTAAGCATTTGTTCAGAAGGTGCTCAAAAAAAGCAGATGAAAGGTGAAAAAAAAAAGGGAATTAAAACCGTATAATATATGGATGGGCGAGTGGGAGGGTTGTCGAGAATAGATTCCTGTGGTCGCAGCGCACATTCAATAACTCATTTAGCATAATATCCATGCAAATCTGCCCTTTCCGATAAGCCGCCACTTAGCTTGTTCGGAATTTTACTCTCGTAACTTTATTTCTAAATGTCCACTTAATAGACCGATCTCGTCAAGTGTTCCACGCACGTGAGTCACCGCCATCTCTTTCATCCACAGGAAGCAGGCGGCAGGTCGCCTCATGCTCTGCTTGCGCAGACCCTTAGCAGGGTTATCGCGCGTGCAGAGAGGTTACCATTTCCAGAATGCATGCCAGCAGAGGAGGCGTAACAAACTAGCTGGCGAGATCGGTCTATTTTCAAAATGTTGAAGCAAATGATTTGCTAGTCACACTGTTCGAGGGCGGAATTATGCTGATTTGCGACATACCCGGCCATTGATGACCACAGCCCGCTCCGTGGGACCAAGCTTCAGGGCCAGCCTGGCGAAAGAGCTGTGCCACCCGAGGAAAGCCCCGTCGCAGTCTGCGAGGGCCTTCTTGAAAGCCTCAGGCTTAGAGTTCTGAAAGTAGGGCAGGTAAACCGCCAATATAGTAGGCGGAAAATTTATTTTAGAAGCACCTCTATTCGTGAGGTCAACTGACAAAACAGGAACTTTACTGCATCTGCATTTCAGAGTTCATGACAGCACTTCCTAAGCCTTCACAACCAATAAAATACAAGCTTACAGCGTTCCAGTACTTTGCATTAGCTTAAAAATGAAGTTACATTAAGGAAAAACGTAAGAAGTGCTCCAGTTCTTTAATGAACTGAGGAGCGCCAGGCCACAAACGCTTCTGTCTCCGTCTCCTCAACAATTAAGGGCATCATTGTTTACTCGTATAAATAGTAGACCCTGTTTAGTCTAAGCACATCTAAATGCTTCCACAGCACGTTCACTCTATATTAAGTATCTCAGATGCTTGTATTACCGGCATACTTCAATATTTCTGTACTACTACGTCCATATCTTCACTACACACTACACGTCTTTCCCATAGAAAGATTCCACTTAACACAAAACTAATCAGCTCGCATTATAGCAGCATTCGAGGTACCTACATCATAGAAGCAAACCAAACCAAATTCGATGCGTGTTTAGACAGCGTAAGGTCAATCTGCGTTTGAGGTGCGGCGACGCTGGCTTACGCTGCCAGGAAGAGATTTAGCCGGAGGGGTAGGACTGCTAGACTGGGGTCTTTAACGTGCACCATGCAGTAGTGATACACAACCACACGCTGGTACGATGCTCATCCAGATTGAAATGGGCAGGGGTGGAGATCGAGCCCAGGATTACCGGGTTCCGCAGTGCAACCTTTCGCTTCCCGCGCTCCAAGCTGGTGTACGATAACATGCACAGCCACTGACGCCCCCGCCGTAAAAGCATCGACACGGCAGAAGGGCACCCACCGGCGACAAAAACTCCTCAGCCGCCCTCTTCCCGGCCAGGAAGTCGTCGTAATTCTTCTCCTTGAGCAACTTGCGGACGAAGCTGGCTGCCTCGTCCGACGGCAGCGATTCCAGTGCCGTCCACACAGCCCTGTTCACCGACTGCTCCTGGCGACCCTCCGCCTCGCTCGGGTTGAAGATCACACCGACCCGCATCTCGTTGGTCTCCATCTGCACGGACACAAAGCGTTTAGTTGACAGCCTAACTACAATGCCTGGAATGCATCTTCGACGGGTGCACTCGGTATCCTATGCGGAGCCCAAGTTCGTGAGGCTTCTATTGCAGGGGTTGTGGAGAGGACAGAACACCGAGCTCTGATTGGCTCTCACTGAAGGATAGTGGGTAGACCTCAATGCTAGCTGCTTTGAGGTCTACCCACTATCCTTCAGATCAGAGTCAATCAGAGCTCGGTGTTCTGACGTCACCACAACCCCTGCCAAAATAAATTGACTGCGTCTCCACGTGGTGATAGATGTTGATTGGGGCGAAGCTCTGGTAGTGCTTGTCTGCGTAGACGCTGAGCCGCAGCATGCCGAGCCTTTCGTTCGTTTTCATCCATGTCAGAAAGAGAATGTGTGGTATGGAACGTGGTTACTATCCATACCGGTTATAACGAAGTCAGCGGGAATCGGAAATCACTTCGCTGTAGCCGCTATTTCGTTATAACCGACTTCGGTTAACGAAGTGCAAAAGGGGATGGGAAATCGTGATCGCTTCGCTGTAACCGCTATTTCGTCATAACCGACTTCGTTATAACCGGTCTCGACAGTATATACGCATTTGAGCATTTGACCGCAGCGCCCTCTCGTCTTTAATAAACGTTGAGCCAATGCATGCAAAGTTTAATGTGATTATATACGCATTTGACCGCAGCGCCCTCTCCTGTATAGACGTTGAGCGGCTACATGCAACGTTTCATCGATGACATCCCCAGCTCTTGAGTTACTACCACATCTCAGAGCCCCCTACTCGTCCCGCAGTCATGGCCGAGTGGTTAAAGACCGACTACCAGTTGGTGCTTCCCACTTTTCCCTCGCTTCCTCCTCTCCCCCTTCTACCCTGTCCACAGTTGCCTGTTTCCTTCTCCCCGATGGCGAGGAGGCTCTTCTGCCTTGCAGAATCTCAAGTCTGGTCGTTGGCCTTTAAGGCGATGGACTAGAAATCCATTGGGGTCTCCCCGCACAAGTTCAAATCCTGTCGACTGCGCAAACATTTTTTTCTTTGCATCTTTTTTTTTTTTTTTGCTTTACACGAGCACGTGAGCACGTGAGCTCACGAGCAGGAGCACGAGCACTGGATGCCAGACGGACGGACGGACATGGCTAGCCCCTAAGGAGCTTCGCCCCTAAAAAGCAGACGAACTTGCGCTCCGAACTGCCGGTCCCAAAGTGGCAAAGAATGACGTTGTGGCTGCCGGCGCGTCGTGCTGTGGGACGTCCCGACCTTGGCAGTCGGTCGTAGAGCTTCTGCAAAGGGTACGAGCAAATGAAAATGCCGCCATCGTTGTAGCGGCGCTTCGACTCGCCCACCGAAGCTTCTGTGAACCGAAACTGGAGGGCGACCCGCAGCAGAAAGGGCTGCGTCGCCGCAACGATTGTGGCGGGCGACAACAGGACGCTTCTGCGACGTCGTCGGGCGGAAACCGAGGGACCACGAACGAAGACGTGGTAAGCAGACCGGTCGCGGATGCGTTACGGGCACCGTAGTTTCTGATCGAAATGCGCGGTTTGCTTTCGTAAAACGTGGTACGAGCGCGCAATGTCGCACGGGGCACACAGGGTTCGTCTCCGCGACAAAGAGGCTTACGTCCGACGTTGACTTGCTCATGGCTGCCTGAAAGAAGCGGACGAGACGGCATGCTGTTAGGCGCAAGATATACCTCGATCTCTCCGCAGCATTACCGAATGCGTCATTTTATAGCTCTTCCAAAATGGCAACGGTTGACGAGTGTGACATTATGCCTGTTAAAACTGCTTCCTCAATACTGCTGACCCAACTGACTGAACTAAGTGAGACAACAATTTGCTGATAACTGTGTATTCCGGTGTATAAGTCGCGTTTTTTTTTCAAACATTTTTCTTGGTGTGTCTTATACAACAATGTGACTTATACACTTTCTTTTTATATTCACAGTGAGATTTCTTTTTTATGTGCCGCGCGCCATCTGTCATAGAGCAACAGAAAGCGAGAAATGCTACAATTTCCCCGAAGAGGCTCAATCTCAATAGGCAAGACAGTGAGAATAATGCCTTCACAGCATGTGATCGAGGTTGTCTAATTCGGCCATGGTTTTGTATTCTATTGCTTCAGTTCAGTAACACTGAAAGGTAAGGGAGCTGGTATACACGCCTTGCAGAAACTTTTATCGCGTCTTTCTTAGTTTTCCTTTGATGAGCAGTTTTTATCTGCCTTGCTCCAGCCGTGCTGCTACATGTAAAAGGAAGAATCGAGGCTACCCGACCTTTTAGAAGTACCCAAAGAAGTGTGTCAAGATTTAACCATCTGCCTGCACATCGATGCTCACGTTGTCTCCATGACTCGGCCTAGGATTGGCCTAGTGGTCCAAAGCTTGGTTCACGAGTGTCTGGCTCGTTAAACTTTCGTTCACTCAGCATGTCTACACTCGAATAAAGTCGACTACCTGCTCATTTAGCGCGTTTTACATCCTTTTTGCTGCGAAACATTCCACGCCCCCACCAGACAGTACCGTGCTTTGGGCATTTCACATAAGTCGAAACGTCGAAGTTGTTGCACGTCAAATGGTATGTGTGAACAAGCTACCAATTGTGCAAAACTCCAATTTCGCTATACCAATGCACGTAAAACTAAGAGTTGATCAGTTGAACCATCGAAAATAGGTGCGACTTATACAAAGGTGTGACTTATATACCAACTTTTACGCAAAAACGGCTCAATATACGGAAGTGTGACTTATGCAAGGGTGCAACTTACAGTCCGGAAAATACGGTAAGTTAAAAAAAAAAAAAAGTATGGATCACGTTTCTGATGCTAAGCTTCCTAGCTCGAATGACTAGAATATAAAACTGTTCTCCTGCATAGAATGTGCACACCTCTGGACTATGTTGGTGGCAAATAGATGAGCGAGTGAATATGGCAAGTTTCACACAAAGAGATCACGGCTGCTTCACTGGCATTTTCCTTGAAGAAATGTGCGGCATCAGTGTGACATTAGAAGTCGTAGTGCAAGCATGTAACATACGTACAGGCAGGTACCACTATGCTCTCGTAGTAAGTGAAATGCTCCATACTGTATCGTTATAACTTTTCCCTTCTCGTGAAAGTAAATGACTGCGAAGGTTTCTCCAAAATGAGGCTGTGACAACATGCGGGGAAACAATAGGCAAGGATGCGGGACCGGTGCTCACAAAATGCTCCAAGGCGCTGCTCAGGAGGAGACGGCCCGACGGGGTGTCGAAGTCTCCAACCACCCAGGCGGTCAGCGGATAGTAACGGGTCTTCTCTGAAACACAAGCAGAATGTTTGCCTACAATTAGCTAGCTGTGCTGGAAAACCGTTTAATTCTGCTACTGACGCATGCAACTCCGAATGGCTTTATTAATTAAAATTGTGGCAACCGTATTTACTTGAATATAGGTCTACCTAGAGTGCCTTCATACACACGCGCGCTTTTGCTTGAGTGGCGACATCTCAGCCATTTTTACGCCCAATCGTTTTTTTATGCATTTTGAAATCACGCGCAATCCGGTGTCAATCAGCTCGAGCGCGTAGCTTTGGCTAATGCAGAGACGCCATTTTAGCGCCCAAGTGATGCACCGAGTGCGCTAGAGAGCGTCACGCGCTGAACATTCAGCGCAACAATGGATGTCTTCACCCTGAGACAGACAGACATGTAGGCACCCTAGGTCTACCATGAATATAGGTCGATGCACTTATATGAAACTCGCCGAGAATAAAAAGAAAAAAAATAGACAATATGTGAAACTGCTTGGTAGTCTGGCAGCACTGTGCATTTGGCCATCTTGGTAGCGCCAAATATCTTGAGTTTCGGTTTCTCAGCATTTCCAGGGCATGAGCACTCTGCCACTAAATGCGATTTGGAAACTTTATTGTTTTCTGACTTGCGACATCACAACGTGGACAAAGGACTAGGCCCTCATGCCTTTCGCCTCTGAAGAAACTTCTAATTCTTTTTCGATGCGAATGCACACGAAGTCGTACTGTTTTAACGGTAGACTACTCCACGCCAATACAGGCGAATAAGGGTTAGTCTTTTTAATGCGAAAGCATTAACTGTCTCATGGAGTGAGCCGACATCATCAGTTTGAAGCGCGAAAACGGCACCTTAATTCCTTGCTCCAAGTGTAGCCAGCTCCCAGCTATGAAACCACGTGAAAAGCCTATAGACACGGCACCTAGTTTCCCCGATCCCAAAAGAGCGAAGTAAAGCTGATGAATTTTCGGCTTCGGTCCCATTGGCTGGTGCGCGTCGACGAGGCTCCCATTGGCCGCTGCGCGTCAGTTTCAACGATCGCTCACCCGGTGGCGCTGCGTGTCCGCGAGGCAGCGGCTCCACCGTTCCACGCCCAAGGTCAGCGCGTTGTACGCCGCAGATTAAAGAAAGGAGCGAAGAGCGGCGTGCATGCTTTCGCATTCACAACTCATAAGAAGTGCTTAGGTGTACCTCTGAGCCTTTTGTAGCGTTAGCTACACTGGCCGAGGTTGAGCAGTTTCAGCAAGTGGCCTCATAATGAGCCGTGCTCGTTATGAAAGCCATGCGCCACTTGCCAAGCGCGAGCCACTCGCGGCGGCGGTGGCTCCTCCGCGCCGCCGCGTCGTTGCATAATGAGACACGGCTAGCATAATGAGCACGGCTCATTATGACAGCCACGTGGGCCGCCGCCGCGCGCTCCCGCCGCAGCCGCGGTTACCTCTCGGCTGCCTCGCCGGTCTGCGCATTCCAGAGGAGTGACATCATAGCCGCGGCAGATGCACCGGCGCCGCCGCGTGCCCAGCTGTGCGCCTGTTGCGCAGTAGCCAAGTCTGACGCTGCACCGGAGCCGCTTGATAGCGACTCTCATTTTGTGCGCATAGCTCACGCTTACGTATATCCTGGGATAGCCGAGCTAAGCCACCGCAATTTTTTTGTTTTGTTTTTAGTTGTTACTGGCAAAAGTTTTCTTGGGTGGAAAGCCATGTGTTCTAAAGGAAACTGTGCCCTGGGCAATAATTTTCAGGCATTGCAAAGAGCTCAAATTGGTTTCAGATAGCATTGACCTCAAGCACAGTTGACGGATGTTGCACTATTAGTTAGGGGGTGTGCGAATATTCGAAATTTCGAATACGAATCGAATATTTTCCTTATTCGAAACGTATTCGATTCGAAAATTGCATGTTCGGAAGTTCTCGAATATTCGGCCAAAGCCGAATATTCGGGAAAAATGGCGAATATTCGCACAAACTGCGAATATTCGAGCAAGGAACGAATAATCTGCCTGCCACGCATTCCCTATGAATATGTTTATTCACTGAGGAAGGCGTATGATGCGTGCGCTATCGGTCTGCTCCGTTTCTATCTGCCCGATGGCAGCAAGACAAGATCAGTTTCGGTTTCTTTTTCACCAAGCCCTTTGTTGTGTGTCACTTTTATAGCAATGTGTGATGTAATTGCGCGTTCTATAAATTGATACAATAAAATAAACCTCGAGAGTGAAATATAAATATAAAATAAATCTCGGGAGTGTTAGCTAATATAAATGTTAGAAAATTAAAGAAAGAAAAAGCTGGGTGCGAGCAGAACGTTGCATTGCCATCGACAAAAACTCCTGCCACTCCCACGCAGTCAAAACTAGGGATGTCGCGAACCTTCCCAGGTTCGAGTTCGACCAAGGTCGACTTTTTCGAACTTTCAACGTGATGTTCGACAAAGGTTCGACTGAAGTTCAACTTTGTGTGCATGCACGAAAATTAAAGAAAAAAAAAACTAGTTGATTCCATTAGGTGGAGGAAAAGCGCAATATTTGTTGGGTTTATTGGCATCACTGGTTCACATTAATAACTACTGAAAGCGCTAAAAGCGCATATTTTCGCTTTTATATGGTATAAGCCTTGGTAACCATTCTATAATATAAAAAATAAACTACCTTCAAAATTATTTGTTTCCTAAAATTCGAAATATTCGTGTAGCAGCCGGGCAACACTGTTCATCGAACTTCCTCAAACTTAAGTGAAATTTCGCAAGTTTCCCGAGTGAAAGGGTCTTTCTACTGGCGGAAATGTTGTCACGGCGCGTAGGGAGCGCTTACTTTCTGAACACGTTGAGCAGCTAATTTTCCTACACGATTATTTGTAATGAGTGCATTACTAGAAGTATCTTTAGCCTGCTGCAGCCCAGTAAAATGCAGTTGCATTGATTTATATTAAAACGGCAATAAAACCTGCAGTTACCTCTTGTTTTACAATTTTTCATTACTATAGACACATATTCGATATTCGATTCGATATTCGAAGCCCGTTTTTTGTCTTATTCGTATTCGATTCGTATTCGAAAATTTCAATATTCGCACACCCCTACTATTAATTAAGATTTTTTCAACCCTGGCAGAATAACTGCTTTGAGTTTCTCAAAACTACCTTTCAAGCTTTTTAGCCCCAAACAAAATATTTACCCCAACCAAAAAAAAAGAAAAAAGGAAGAAAAAAAAAAGGAGATAGCGAAATGAAGTTGGCATCGCCTGTGTTGCTCTATTCGACGTCCGCAATGCAAGTTTTCGCCGCCGTAGACAACAAAGTTTTAGCCACTGCGATGAACCTAAGTCGAACGCCACGTTCCCCAGAAAAGACAGCAAAGTCCAGTCTCTTAGAGTGTTGACACAGTTTTAAGTCCCACATCCAGGCTAAAAACTGGCAACGAGCTTACACTGAAAACATTTAGGTAAACTCACCTTTGGGGTATAGGTAGAGCAGGTGCGATGCAAACGTCGACACCATGTCCGGCATCGTCAAGACAGCAAAATCCTCGAGGGACAATCCGACAACTGCAATGCCGCAAGAAGAACAGAGGGATGTTGCATCAACATGCCAGCCAACTTTCCAGGGTTTCCGAATTGTGGAAGGAGTAGACCTCTTTTGAAGCACCATCGATCAATGTTAACAGTCGCCATTCCTCGGGCACGAACCGTGCGATTGCGACCAGAGGCCTCGCTGAACGTCGACGCAGCACTCATTCTCTACACGAGCAGAGAAGAATTTATACTAAACGCTAATGTAACCCTCGTGCCCAATCATGCTCAAAGTATGCGACCAAACATAATCAATGGAGCACCTGCTGCGTGGCGCACACCTTAGAAAAAGGTTTATTGTGGAACCAAGTGACGCATCGACTCTACCGTGTGAAATTCCGGATTTCTCTGAAGCAATCATACATATGTTTTGAAATGCGTGACCATTCAATCGATTACGATAGATAAACAAGATGCACACACGCAGATACACGCCATGTGGAGGTATCGCACTGAATGTATGTACAAAATGCTGGCGTTCTAGCCCGCTTGTCGGTTCCCACCCACGGTGAACCTGCGAGTTGCGCTCGAAGATGGGAAAAAGACGAAGGGCGGCAAAAGGAGGAAGGCGAGAGCGTCACCGACCAACGCGGCCGGTCATGTCCAGGTAGTTGGCTCCGGGGGAGAGGATCTTCTGGTTCAGGCGAGGCATGATGTTGGGCTGCTCCATCAGGAAGTCCAGTACATCCTGGGAGTCATTCAGGTCTCCCTAGGAGTGGGAAAGAGTGTAATCGGCTGTCAGGCAAAGCTTGCAAGTAACCAAAGTGCAGCCCCAAGACTCTAAGGAAGTTTGCCCACTCCTGCTCTAAGATGTATAACTAACGAGTTATTTCATAATAAAAAGGATAAAACACACACAGCATAATAAACCTAAGTTACAGCAAGGTAGAGTACCAGTAACAAGGTAATGATATACTAGTACTGGTAACAGTATGGTACAGTACCAACAACTAGGTAATCATATGGTCGTAGCAACAGTGTGGTAGAGCTACCAGTAGCTACGTAATGAAACAGTGATGGCAACAGTGTGGTAGAGTACCAGGAAGTAGGCAACAGTGCCGTAGAGTACCAGTATGCAGGCAATGATTCAGTACCAACAACAGTATGGTAAAGTACCAATAGCTAAATAATGATACAGTACTCATAAAGTGGAAACATATGGACCTGATTACCAACGTTGCAAAGACCTCAATGCTTGACTTAGTCAACCATAAGATTATGAATTTAGGCTATTTCTGATGTTTCAAAGAGCCCAGTTCAATATTATCTCACCTTGTAGATGCTCCTCTGGATGTTGGGAGTCTGTTTCATGATTTCCGTCAGGACTGCCTCCTCAAACATGTCGGCATTGAGCTGAAACAAACCGCCCAACACATTTGTAGCCACCGCATCGAGAGTTTGAAAATGGTAAAAACTGCAAAAGTTACACTTAAGCACCCTGAATAGACTGTCTCTTCCAATATAAATACAAACAGAAGACCCCACCCAAGCCGAATCAAGAGTCCTTACATGAGACTGCTTGAGCAAGACTCCGTTGAGCAGGGCTTGCGGGCCTGCGCCGATCCCAGTCTTGTTGATGAACTCCCAAGCCAGCTGAGGCACCGAGAGAGACAGGGTTATAACACTGTGCTGCAACTCGGCTCGAGATGGGGGCTGTAAAGGGAGTAAAACGGACGCACCTTTCTCCCGGTGTCGTAGTCGGAATCCTCGCCAAAGACGAGATCCAGGTCTTCGTTCGGGTACTTGGTCTTGAACTGTTTGATCACGATCTCTGCCGTGACACCCTCCCGGCCAGCCGCATACACCTGCAGACGTATCGCTTCTAGTTACAGCTGAGTTAAGGCTGGTTCGCGCATTTGATCAACTGCGCTACGGCCACTCGTGATGGCTTACGACGAGACAACGCACTGGCAAACTGAAGCCGTCTGTCTGATAGCCCCGTGACCATTTCAATCTGCGTATGACCGAACTGAAGGCTTTCCAGCATTTGCGAGATAAGATTTACACACTATTTTCGAGAGATGGCCTCTTACAACGTTGTTGGAATTATTTCAAGCTCGCGGTGAAAGAACAATGCGTAAAAACCATGCCAGTATCTAAGCAGGACGAGGTAACGAGAAGATGCGTAGGAAGGACTTTAGGGATCACGGGGCTAGGGAAGCTCGTAGCAGGTAATGGAAATAGGGGAGAGGGAAGTACCAGGGTGAAGGGGTGGGGAGCGTGCGTGAGTGGACGGGCAAGGTTAGGCCTAACGACTTGCTTGGAGTGCGATACCTAAACCAAACAACCATCACGAGCAGTCGTAGAGGTCACGGTCAAAAGCAAAATGTGTCAATCAGAAATTACAGTTGTAACTGGTTGCAGCTGACACAATGAATGAGTGCCCTTCTCAAAGAAAGGCGTGCGGCTGGGAAGGACGAGGAGGGGTGGGGTTTCCCTTTCTCCGAGGGATGCCACTCACGTCGGTGATGAAGGAGAGTCCCTCGTAGGGCACCCTGTCCTGGCTGATGAAGTTGAAGGCGTTGAGCATGGCCACGCCGGCGTCTTGGTAGCCCGTCACGGACATGTTGGGGTTGACGGCAAACACGATGCCGATTCTGGGAGGAAACAAAGATGTCTCGCTACGCTTGGGACAGGAGACAGTCCCCATGCTAGAAGGAGGCTGGCATTTAGGAGTGGCTGCGGTAGAACACTAGGGATCGACTGGGCGAGTGTAGAGACAGCAAGTACGTACACGGAGCACTCAATTGTCTATTCTATTCCTGTGTCTTAGTAGGCCGCGAATTAGTAAGAAGCATCAGAAAGACGCTGAAATCGGGCCCGATATAAAAGAGGTAAGAAGTGCGTAAAATTGAGCCATAAAATAAGAAGTATAGCTTGCCCTAAAATGAATGCAAAAACAAATAAATGACTGCTAGGATTATGAAAGTTGTTGTACCTCAAGGGAGCCCGATGGACGTAAAAGGACTCGGCGAGCTTCAAGATGTCCCTTGCATTCTCCTGTGAAGGGTCTGCAACAACCACCTAAAAAATAAAAAATAAAAAAAATCCTCTAAATTTTAGAAACATTACACCACCACTTTGGCGTGCCAATGCTAAACTCAAATATTAAAAAAAATATTATGCCAAAATCACTGCTGTCGTTACGCAGACTCTCAAAGAAATGCGTTAGCATTTCCGAGCAGGGGTTCCGACCTCGCAACGGTCTGCACACTGTTGCGTTTGAAAACCAGTCTGTTCTCCAGGGAGTCGGCAGTTTCAGATGCAGCCACCGTAGCTTCCCTCGATCGCCGCATAAAGTCTTTCCTCTCGGCTGTCGGTGGTTTCGCGTAAACGTCATCGCTGCTGCGCCTCCGTTTTTATGCTGTTGCCTCCGTTGTATGTATGTTGTATGAGACGTGCCAGAAACTCTTCACCTCTTGTAAGGGTGAAAGTGGACGCAGTGATGGAAGCGGCATTTGATCTTTGTAGCATGTTCTGTAGCAGGCAAAACATTGATGTGGAGCAGTCACCGATCCTTTTGGAGCAGATGCCAACATCTGTTAGCACATCATTTAAAAATGAAAAAGTGATTGCATCCCTAAATAAGATCATTTTTGGTAATGACTGAGGGTTCCTCTTCGACACTGAAGCATATTGCTTATTACCTTTTGAAAAAGAATAGATAAAGTGCCAAAGAAGCACGGAGCATTCTTTTTGACATTGCCGCGTGCATGATTGAAAAGGTACACTTCTCCGTTCATCTAGAAGATTTGCGTACACCCTTACCCCGACTGTAAACGATAAGGAGACCAAAATGACCTTGTCATGTCAGGCCCTAGTTCTTTCCCGAACATTCTAGGTAGAATACTTCGAGATGACAAGCATTGTAGATAAATGAAAAAACGGTTAAAGTGCAGGCGAGCTGGTGTAAGTTATACATAATGATTGAAAACCTGAGACTGCGGTTTGAAAAACGGAAACTCATGAAGCAGGAAGAAAGAGCCGCAGCGCTGTATCGCTGATTCATTCTCGGGTTCTCTCTCGCAATAGCCAGCTGTTACGCCCACACACCGTCGCTTGCTGCTTCACGTCGTCAACGCTCGCTGCTGCCTTCTCGACGTGTGTTCTTCTCTTTCCGTCTCTGGCACAAGTTCGCCACCATTAAATCTTTAGCCCATTCCGTTTTCTTTGCTTCATCGTCTCTCATTCAGTAACAATATAAGGCTCTAGTCAGAAAAATTCCATTTACAATGGGTACAAAACAATTTATGAAAAATGAATAGCAGCGCAACACTTGAGTTGGCATAAAGCTTCTCTCCCCTCACACTCCTACAGCTGGTAGCTTATTTAGCCTGTATATATAGGCTCCGTAAAATGCCTGCAAAAACCAGCTCGTGTATCAACAAAAATATGTCTACAAAAATTAAAACTTAAAGGGATGCTGCAACGCTTCTTTCAAAAAATGAGATAGAGGTTGATTTTAGTGTAGTTTTATCCCATCAATCTGAATATTACTGAATTAAAACTTTGGATTGGGCTAGTTGGTTCATTGTGATTTAGAAGACTTAAAAGCGCCAAAAAAGACATGGACGAAGAGACACATACAACATGGACTGGTGCTAACTTTCAACTGATTTAATCAAGGCAAACCACCCAGCACACATGCGTGAACACTCTTTTCCATCATGCCAACCACATTGGATAAAAGCAACCCATAAACACAAACGATGACAATGATTTAAACATTCGTATCAGTGCAACGTGACTACCGTATTTACTTGAGTAATAGCCATACTATATACCGTATTTACTCAAGTAGCTGCACTGTTGATGAAGAAAACCTGAGGGTTCGCTTCTGCAGAGCACGCAGATTGCCAATCACCGCAGTAGACAGCATGATTCCAGCGGTTTACAGGACAGAGATAACGTCTTCGTATTCGAAGATGACGCCTTTGAAGATTGAGTTTGTATGGAGAATCGTGTTCTCGATCTGATTTTTCGTTGTGCTATTTATGCGCTAACGCAATGATTGGCTGTATATGTGTTATGTGGGAAAATAGATGCAAGGGCCTTGTTCATAAATAATGTGGCTATTACTTCGAGTAACTACGGTATGAACAAGACCCTTACAACTAGTTTCCCACAGAACACATATACAACCAATCATTGCGTTGCGCATAAATAACATAGCGAATAACCAGATCGAGAACACAATTCTCCATACAAATGCAATCTTCACAGATGGTACCTTCGCACAAAGATGTTATCTCTATCCTGTAAGCAGCTGGAATCATGCTGTCGATCGCGGTGATTGGCAATCTGCGTGCTCAGCGGAAAAGCGCACTCTCAAGTTTTCTTTATAAACAGTGCGGCTCTTACTTGAGTAAATACGGTAGTCACGTAGCACTGATACGAATGTTTAAATCATTCGTATCAGTGCATTGTGACTCGATCAAAAGTGGCAGCTAGCAGTCACATGACTGCTAGCTGCCACTTTTCACGGGCTCTTGCTGGTGCCAACTACAAATTCATTTCGCACTGTAAATATTGCTCTAAAAGTTTATTTTTCGTTGTAAATTAATTTTTTTGCCATTCCTTTTTCATTTAAACTGTTAAAAAAATCGATTTTTTCTTTCATATGTTGTAAGGCAGTTCCGTCAGAGTTCTCACACTAGATTTGGGCATCTTACCAGATGGTACATGTTCTTGCGGACATTCCTCAGCATGCCGGGGAGTGGGCCGAGCATGTCCTGGGCAGCTGGTGGGCCAGCCGCGTGGTGCGATGGATGCGTGCTCTATGTCATTGATGTACTGCAACAAACATTGTCAGCAGGAAGAGAGTTTTATCAAAAACTCAATGGTGGCGTTATCTCCCATCTTCTTTTTCACTTTCACTGTGCTACCAAGTAAATTGAAAGAACATAGGCAAGTTAGGAAAAACATTAGCTTCACAGCGAGCAAGAAGCACCCACCTGAACTGCGGTGTCTCTGATGTCGGCGCTATATTCTTGCTTGTTATTGAGAAG
The DNA here is from genome assembly GCA_037355805.1 of Ixodes ricinus. Taxonomy (NCBI): domain Eukaryota; kingdom Metazoa; phylum Arthropoda; class Arachnida; order Ixodida; family Ixodidae; genus Ixodes; species Ixodes ricinus. Next base: position 18,069 of record JAZHYW010068282.1, read on the forward strand.
ATCCATCTTCCATGAGGCGTGGAATTCGTGTCTTTCTGCCGGCACAACGAGAAAACGAATTTATGTAAATTCATGTTTGTGGCCCTTCCAACACATGGCTTGCGCGTGGCGTCATTCAAAGAGCGCTCCGATGACCACCAGAGAAGAGGGGAAGAAGGAGCTCCCTTCTTACCAGGATCCTCTTTTGTTCCTCCCGGATTTGGCACAAATTGTTGCTATTCTCCTCCCAGAAAATTATAGAAGATTAACCCGTCAATCAAAATTCTCACATGATGGTCAAAAAGTATGCGAGTGTGACGTCAGTGCGAGCCATGTATGAGGATGCCTGACCATACCACGATTGTGAAACATTTACATCAATTTTAAGCTAGTGTTTTGGTCGTGATAAAAACCATATACTGATAACTTTTGTAGCACCTTGTGGAAACATTGCAGCATCCACTGCTCCCACGATGTACACCAAAGTATAGTACCCTGAAGCATATATAAAGAACCAATGCAACACAGACCACAGACCAACACAGGCCTGCTTTTAAAAAAATCAATTGAAGGGATAGCTGGTGACGTGAAATTACCTTTCTGCATGTTTATAGGGCATGAGCTGACCTATAAAAGGTCAAGTTAAAAAATTACAATTCCTAGGTTACAATGGATTTTTCATTCTGTTCAGTTTTCACCAAAGCCAACTGAACCAGGGTTGAAGCAAAGCCTATTCGCAACTCCAGCGCGCCGCTCGCCCTCCCGCGGACGAACGGAGAACCAGAGGAGCGGGGACGGCAGCGGCGGCGGCTGCGCGGAAACGCTGGCAGGGACTGTCCCCCTTGATGCGTGAAGCCGTTTTAACGAAAAAAGTGACCGGATTAAAAAAGGAATTCTTCTGCTCCGCCTTGCAACAGCCTTGCACGAAGGACCGGGATGTCTAATTTCACTAGGGACTTTTCGTGTATCGCATACGCTGCGGATTTCTGGTCTTGTGCATGGCTCCCAGCTCAACCTGTGCTCAACGTGACGGAAAACGCTCCCACTAATAATGAAGAACTCTATAGTACGGTCTACGGAAAGTCTATTCTTTGCCATAAGTAGGAGAAAACTTGTCGGGCAATGGTATGTCGAGCAATACAAATCGGGAATGGGTTCGCGTTTTAAGGTCGTTACAAGGAACATGACTATTTATTCCAAGCACTTTTAAAAGACAGAATACCCATACTTGCTTTCAGGTAATTACAAAGCAAATAAAGAGATACTCAAAGCATTTCAAACGCGTCTGTGTTAGCCAGCCGTTCGTGACGAGACCTTAGAACGCACAGTTTTGGCCAGAGGGACCGCTATGTTGCAAATAACACGGTACAAAAAAATGTACAGAGCGCGACACTGTTAGCGTGAACAAGCGATCACCGGTTTTTCCCGTTTTTCTATTTGAAAGCAAGGGATGTCATCCAAGTTATTATTGCTACGGAAAGAGCTTATTTAGTTCTAAAATTTAAGCGATAAAAGTTCGTGCTCGCTAATACTATTTACAAGTAAAATGTGAAAATGCGCCGATGTCGTGTTCGCGCTAACAGTGTCGCGATGTGTACGGTATATTAAAATATATTTTTTTATAAAGCAATAAATAAAACCCCTAAACACGCCGATTATGTTACTAGGCAGTTTTTACATAGCGTACGACATCCCTAAACTTCAGCGGGACGTACAGCGCACTGACGTTCAACCGGCGCTACCAACTTTCACGAGCGGCTTCATAGCCGAGTTGTGCAACTTATTCAAATAGCTAAAATAAACGTAAAAGACTGTAAAAAAAAAGAAAGTAATTGGGGTTTTTTTGGTCCTACTCCGAAACATCGGTGTTTTTTTGTGTGCTTTTTTTTCGGTACTCTTTGATGCGTACTTTAGCTGTTTAATATCATTGCCGTCATCAAGCCTCACGTAAGAGTTGGGGCCGTCAGTTTGGTTTCAGTGGGCTGCACGGCGAACTGAAGTTTTGGAGTGTCGTATATGTGACAAAAACTGTAAGAACTACAACATTGTTTTTATAGTGATGAGCACGGCAACGCTCCTGGCGCGCGCACTGAAAACTGTGCTTCAAAGGCGCAGCGCGACGTTGCGGTTGTAATGCTACACCGCACGGTAGCCTGCTGTAACAAACTTCCTATCAATAACCATAGAGCAGTTTGATTACGTGTTGCAATACACTAAAACCGAGACGGTCAGGAGGGAGTTGTGAGGCTGTGACGCGAAGACACCAATACTGTGAACGCTGCTCTTCCGAAGCTTGACGGTCGCCGTTCGTGGCTCTCTTCATAGAGCACTAATGGCCAGGCAAAGCGCAAACATATCTTCATCACCCTCAAAAATATTCTGCCACAAACAGTAACGTAACCACCGGCCGGTGCATAAAACGCGCTCGCTCACCGCAAAGCTTCGCAATTTGAGGTTTATGCAACTCTTAAATAACAGCATGCTCGTTTCCCTAACATGCATAAGCATCTCCGTCACCTGTAATATGATGCCTCTCCAACCGCTTCGCATTTGTAGACAAATAAATCATTTTTAGCGCGCTGAACAGCGTCCGCGAGCAGGCGCACCACCTATAGGGCGTTGGAGTTGCGAATAACAATGGAGAACTGTGGCTCCAAGAAATGCATTTCTGAGAAGTCCATTTCTCCAAACCCTCGATCAAGGCAGTTTATACGCCAGAAATAATGCGGGTTAAAATTCCCTAAGGGCAGAGCTCAATAAAATTGAGTGTACTGGGCAAAGCAGGCTCAAGCACTTTGCCAAACAGAGGTCTGCCAAAGTAAAGATCCCTGAAGCAGAGCGTGCACTGAACTACCAGTAATCCCTCGTTATAACGAAGTCAATGAGACAGGCGGCAAAAAAACTTATATAAGTGGTAATTCGATAAAAGCAATTAAGCTAGAAAAGCAGTGCCAGCAGCCCTGAAGGTGGATGGGAACACTGCAGAACACTCTGACCGTATATTTAATCGAGAAAACCTTGGTTATGAACATCCCGCGGCAGCGTTGCCGATAAAAGAATAATTACAATGGAGTTTTGTTGATAATTTCATCCGGGCATCAGTTCTCCTCGAACTGCTCCAGGCATCGCAAGAACACTGTCACCGTTACTGCACTCCCCTTTGTTTCGAAGCAGCCATAAGATGTTCGGCGTCTCCACAGTCGTCGGCGTTCCCGAGGTGCCTCTCCGGCGTCACTTGGTGTTTACCCTGGCCGAATGCAGGGTCTCACGATAGCAGCATTCGTGGCAGGAGCAACAACCGAAGCGTCCGTTATCAACAAGCGCGAACGGATCAAAGTATCCTCCGTGGCTATCGCCGACATGTTTTCTACACTTCCTGTAGAGATTCTTGCAACTACAAGCATTGTGCGCCAGATCGGTAAGCATGCTCTCGAGAAAAAATCCGACGTGCGCAAAGCAGTAGGCGATCTTTCAACTTCGGGTGGGAGCACACTTTCTCCTGCATGAGAAACTTCTCGAATTCGTCCGATATGCCTTGCTTGCTTTGCAAAATGGTGGAGAGTGTCGAACAGTCAATGCCGGAATGTCAAATTCTTTGGCAATTTCGGACTTAGGCCGGCCACTTTTCCCGACCTCGAGCGACTTTCGGTAAACACTCCTAGTCTCCCATACAACGCAATTGTGCGTGTACTCACGCTGTAAGCGTGCGCTGTTGGGGGTTCACGGAAGGGATGATCTCCTTTGGGCTCCATCGCTCCCTTGACCCAATTCCGACAGATGTTTGGCAGCGTTGGCCGCAGGTGCCGTAAGTAGCATCAGAACGTTGAAGCTGCTCCCCTGCCTGCATCCCGCGCTGGTGCATCGGCATCAGAAGTGGCACTTGCCAGCTCTGCGCTCTCTGCCCTCGGTCACCCATTTCCTCCATTTTCCCAGTTTGCCGTTTGCCTCGGTGGAGATGGGGAGGGAACGCAAAGGTCTCCCGCGCAACTCCGTGTAGGCTTGCGTGCTTTCGGCCCCGCGGCCTTCATAATAAGCGTGGTCAGCCGCCGATACAGTTTGAATAATCCCGATAAAAATGCGTGCATTTCGGTCAGGACGGCGTTGAACTTCGATAAAAGCAACAATTTGAAAAAGGTGATTTCGTTATAACGAGGGAATACTGTAGTTCACTGAAATGACGTCCACAAAGGTTTCAAGTTCATTACAGCGGAGTTCACCAAAGTGACCCTCAATGAATCAGACTTGTTCGATAGCGAGCTATATTATGTACACAGACCACTTCTGCTCTTACAGCCTTCTCCTTTAGCAAATCGCAACCCCAGAGGGCTACAACAACCGCTCCCTTCCCAACAAAAAAAGCAAAAAAAAAAAAAAAAAAAGGCGAAGCAGACAACGAAGTGGCTTACCGAGATACCGATGTTGTGCAGTCCCTCGAGGAGTCTCGTCTCCTGCTTGAGCATCTGAAGCATGGTGAAGACGTCCGTCACCTCTGCGTCGTAGTACAGGCCGTTGAAGAAGAGCGCAGCGTCGGACGGTTCCAGGCTCAGGGTCTGCAGGAACATCTGAGGACGCCAGGGGGCAGGGCGAGACGCCCGTTACGACCGCGCAGTAACGCGAAAGAGAAAAGCCGTGAAGCCGTTCTCACCGACAAGGTGAAAACTGTGAGGAGGTTCTTCAGTTCTTTCGCCTCCAGTGAGCGATTTCTTAACTTTGCTAATGCCTTAACTTTTCGTGAACTTTGGGCGTGCATGTGCAGCCACCATAGCATGATGGAGGGCAAAAAGCGCCTGTTGGAGGCCAGGCGTTCGAAAGAGATGCTGTTCTCATCCTGTTGGCAACCACAAATCGTTAGCACTCATTTAAAAGGGAACCCTGGTCTTGAAACACAAAAACTACCAAAGAAAGTTATTTTTTAAGACCTTTATTTTTCTTCATCTATACACCAACTCATGTTTACAAACAAACCGGAGCGCCCGGAGCGCCCCTAGCGGACGCCACCGGCGCCGCGCATGCGCGATGGGGGTGTGGGCAAGAAGCTCGCCGTCGCCCATAAACAAACCATTGAAATGCGATGTTGTCGGCGTCGGTGTGAGTCCCCGCGCTCTTTTTCGCGTTGGAATTGTTGATTTTACGTCTTCCTAACGATGTCTGACTACTTGAGCGGCGTCAGCGAAATTAACGAGGCTCGTTACACCGCAAAACTTCGCGTGAATAATCTGACATGCGGCGATTCATTCCGCGTGGACGCCGCAGAATGTGGCGCTAAAGCCTGATTCACATGATGAGATTTCGCTCGCAATTTTCAGTAGCGACGTCGCTCGGGCTGCAAAAGCGTGAACCGTAGCTGAGATGGTCGGCGTCGATACTGAAAATCGCAAGCAGAATCGGACCAAGTGAATCAGGCATAACAAGTCGGTGATGGCCACTGGTAACAATGATCAACATCTCCTTATATCTACTGTTTACATCGAGCCTGCTTACCAACCTTCAAACTTAAGTCTTTTGAGGCCTGCACTTACTTCTTATCGCAAGTACCGGGCCCATGTTTGGTCTACGGGCCGGTGTCCTCTAAAAGAGCAGACGACAAGCAGAAACGTTTGAAAGAGCAGACGACAGTTCGAACGATCAGGCGGCCGTTTGAACTTGAAGACGCACTGAACGTAGTCCGCAGGTGGTCCGTACAACTTGACGGTTTTCCGGCGTTCATGTTGGAACAAAACAAATAAATCTGATGACCACAAGTATCCGTGAATTCAACCCAAAGTGCTTCCCGCCCAAGCAATCGTGGTCCGACGGCGTCTCGTTTCCCTTTTCACGGCACATATCCACGTTCTCGGACGAACCGAGCACATGAAAACTGACCTTCAAACCTTTCTCGACTCTTTTGGAACAGCCCCAGTCGCGGCATTTTGACGAGAAGGCAGGTTTTTGTCTGGTTCCTTTCAAAACAACGCAGGAATACACGTCTGGCATGGGCCCTTCCGCCCACAGCCCCGGACCGGAAGTGCGTCCGACGCGCCACCACCGCGCCGTGACGTAACAGAGATGAGTTCGTGTATAAGTCAAAAACAACATGTATTCTTCACTCATGTGCACTTACAAACAACATGTATTGTACGTGCACATTTATATAGTTAAATTGATTCGAAATTTCATATCCAGGCTGTATGTTGTAAGCATGCTCTGAAAAGCTTTACCTGTTTCCTCAGAATTAATTTTTTCATAACTACACAACATTTTGCTCATGGTATTTCTGGATCTAGGACTTGAACCTGGATACTTTTCTGAAGAGTTTTGCACCTTATAAATCAAGGAGTGCCACAAGACTACAATTTCTGGAAAATGTTAACTACAAAGTTTTCTAATCGGCAAAGACTTCAATGACTCATTTCTAATTATCAACAAAAAAAAGTTTAAACTTGTGATACGTTTTTTCTAGAATGATGCTAAAATTATAAGAATGGCTTTGTTGCACTTTACTGTTTGTAGAACATGCTGACATACTTTGTGACATATACTTTTATAAAGGTATTGTAAAAAAGTTGGGCAGAAACATTTGTGATAACACTGATGTTTTCTTGAAAACAATAACAGATAGGAAAAATTTAGCTTCTGTTGGTGCTTAGCACAATAACTTATAGTAGTAGATGTGAAAATTTAATATAAATTCCATCTTGTGCTTAGCACAATAACTTATAGTCATAGATGTGAAAATGTAATATAAATTACATCAGAAATTACAGAGAGATGTTTAAGACCAGTGTCTGCACTTAATGAAGACACTCCCATTCTGCTTTCCCAGATGACGTTTTTTTAGTGTGGACCCTCGCAAAACAAATCAGTTGGGTTCTACCGTAATTTCTACAAGAAATGGACTCTTTTTGATGCTGCAATTGTTGTCATTTCGACGATGATGGTTTATCGCTCGTCACGAGACGACACCCAGAAATCGTGTGTGGATTCAGAAGAGTGCTCTCAATCTGGCTTTGACTCCTTAAAAAGAAAAAAAAGACAAGGACAGACGAAGCCACTTCCAGACCTGCTGGTTCCTCTCCACTTCTTTCTTGAAGCCTGCGTCTACCGCAACGTTGACGAGCGACCGCGCCTGGGACGGGAAATTCTGCGAGGTGTCCCGCATGATCCGCAGCGCGTCCTCCAGCGGTGCGAGGAGGATCTTCTGTGCCGCCTGCAGGCTCAGCTCTAGGGAAGGAAGAAAAACAAAAACATAAAAAATCGCACGAGTATGAGCTGCAGCCCATAACGAAAATTGCAGGTGCGAGATCACGACAACGTTGGGAGGACTGCTGCGAGAGAATTAGCTTTCAAAACCGTGAGCTGGCACATCTAGCCTTTCGTGTGCTTCCTTACTAAAGTATGGGCTGTACTCTTGGGTCCAGGAATTGCCGTAATTTGTCAGCAAAACTGATATGAACAGAAAGGCATTTATACACATTGCTCACTGGTTGGCAGCATGTGTTAGGTTGGTCTCAAGGGGAACTGCCTTAAG